>JAFIDM010000002.1:78516957-78549669 GCA_023159025.1 Thereuonema tuberculata | reverse complement strand
CTCGGGGAAGCGAATCCTTTGCGTAATGTGTGCGTGCTCACTGTGTTTCTTGAAATAAAGTTGTTTTTTTTTTTATGCTTTATATGCAAGAGTTCCGGAGTTAAAATTTCTTGCAATCGTGGAGAATCACAATTTCAATACTTAAACCGAACTCTTCAATTAAACAATTTATTTAAAAGGAACGTGAATTTTGTCGTAGCCCTTCAGCTTAAATTATTACAGAATAATTGTTGATAAATATTTTTATTATCGTTAATGAGAGAAAAAAAATATGTACAGTATTTGTATTTCAAACTGGAATAATTAGGATAATCACTAATTGATTAAGATAGTAAGGTAAAGTCGCCAAATACCGCACCTGGCCCTATTTCCGTACCCCTTGGTTTCTTGAAAACAGGCAGTGCCATGTGGAATCCAGTTGCGAAACTAATCAACAGGTCACCTGATTCGGACATTTTGACTTGTGAAGGAAGGAGCTACAGAAATTATCGCGTGCAGAAGAAAAATAACATTGTATTGAAAATGTAAGTTTTTTTCCAAAATCTTTGCAGTAACATATAGCATAAGGGTTTGTCTATAATACAATATAGTTACCTACGGTTTTAGACCGTTATTATCAAAGATTTAAACGGATTCATCCAAATTTTAGGTTACATTTTGTAAATGTTTTTTTTTGTTTGGTCAAGGAAAAATGTCAAACAGCCTAATATCGCACCCAGTGGTGTCCCTAATACCGCTCCGGGTGCGGTATTAGGCACACCATTAGGAATGATTCGTGTGTTGTCAATGAAACATTTTTGTTTCATTTTTTATTATTTTTTCTACTTTATAATGTCAAAGAAGAAGACATGAGATTCAGATGCTATGATTAAAGCAGTGAACGCAGTGAGAAAAAAGGAGATGCTTCTTATGCTTGTCACAGGATCTCCTCATAAAAAACAATTAGAAGAATCAGAAAAGAAGAAGCAAGAGAAAATAACTATGACAGCGCAAAAACAAAAACGTACAAGAAAGAGGCGAACTGATAGTAAAGATAAAAACTCACCTGCCAAAAAAAAGATATGTTCGAAAAGACAGTCTTCGTCGGAAGACGAGACATATGAGGAACCTCCATTGATTTCCACAGACGATGAAGACAACGATGACAACGATGCTACTTGCCCTTTCTGTGAGAAAAACTTTTCGGAAAAACGAGGTGGAGAAAAGTTGATTAAGATGCACTAAATGTTTTACTTGGTGCCATGAAGACTGTGCAGAAGACTGCGACAATCCTAGGTTCATTTGTGCTACATGCTTAGAGAATTAATATAGAAGACTAAAACTGTACTTTGTTAGACTAAAACATGATTTTGTAACTTTAATATAGAAAATAATTAAAAACATTTGCAGTACTTCAACTTGTTCTTAGGACATTACTTATGTGTCCCTAATACCGTACCCGGGGGCGACATTAGGAACACACAATTATAAATTTGAGAAAACGATTGTTTACGTTTCGAGCTCATAGTTACAATTATTTGCTTAAAAAGCACAATATTGTTTCTTTTTTTAATACACTAATATATAAGTAGTAAAATGGTGTTGTTTTTGAAGTTTTATACGTCAATTTAGAAAAATTACGATGAAAAAACAAAATGGGGTTCGGTATTTGGCGACTTTACCTTATTACTTTTACGTTGAATAAAATTTTGATGATACTTACATCACGAACTTCTGCTATCTTCTTGATAATTCGATTTTCTTCCAACAATTCCGAAATGTTGAAATCAGGCAGATGTAGAAGATTTAATGCAGATATTTTTAGAAGTTCATCATCGGTCATATTGAAATCGTCTATAACTTCATATCGATAAGGTTGTAGATAAGGATCATAAATAAATGGTTTATAAGGACATACTGTTATTAGAGGAAAACGAATTGTATTATTTTTCTGAACTGTATTTCTAGTAGAAGGTGCTCCTTGAATGTAATCGACAACAATTTCTGTCGTCTGATATGAAGATATAATGAATGCTAAAAGCAGAGTTAGACACCACAATATCTTTTGTAGCTTAGTTGTGTTTTCTGCAACTAGTCTATCGATTCCAGGTGCTGTAATTTTACTTTCTCCTGTCTTAGATTGAATTAGGTGTTCATCATTATGTTCACTTCTGAAATTCAATTCCCTCGTTTGTTCTCTATATCCTTTCTTGTTGACCTAATGAACAACAAAAGTAACCGCATAGCTGCTGTATTCTTTATTTAATGTTCAATCGTTATATGGGTCAAAATCACAGAGGTGAGAAATCGCTTCTGATTAACATTTTCATGCTAAAATTAAATATTACTGTTACGACGTGCTCTTTACAGCCTTAATTATATCCCTAATTATTAGCACCCAGCGTATCTTTAAGTAATATTTATTTTTTCTTATTTTTTTTTTATAAAATATACTTAAATAGTCATTTTGGGAACGTGTCTCCAAACAACATTCATAATTTCAAGTAAGCTCAAAAAAATATTATGTACCCATGTAACTTTTATTATATTGGTGTGTAGCTGCATATAACACTTACAAAAATAAATAATCGGTAATTGAGTTCCAATTCTTTTGGAAGCCGGCAGCCAAGATGGCGTCGTCGCGATATAAACGAAACCATGTGTCAAATCGTCGTTTAAAGAACCGTCATTCTGAGAACGTTCGAGGACTATGACGGGCGTTCCCAAAATGATGAATAAGTTGCCAAATGACGTTTATTCTTTCCAAATAGTCAAAAGTATTATTATTTTTAAGTATTCATTATTGTTATTGTTTTAGACTAATTATGTTTTTTTTTTCAGCAAATAAATAGAAGAAATAATGAAAAAAGATAAAAATAAAAAGAAAAAAAAGGCTAAACATCACAAATTATGGTACAAATAGATTTTGCTGAAAATTATATGACTAAATACGCGAAAGAAATACAGTCTACACATTTTGGCGCATCTAGAGGTCAATTGATAATTCATACAGGCGTCTTTTACTCAAAAAATGTTGATTCGGTACAGGCGGTTAGTTTTGCAACTGTGAGCAATAATTTAGACCATCAGGCACATGCTATGTGGGATCACATGCAGCCTATACTACAGAAAATTTTAAGTGGGAGAGAAGATGTACGAACCCTTCACATATTTTCAGACGGTCCTATCTCGCAGTATCGAAACCGCACTAACATTTACTTGTGGATAAAAACTTTGATGGAATACTTTCCGCAAATAACATTTTCAACTTGGAATAACAGCGAACCTGGACATGGTAAAGGGCCTATGGATGGTGTAGGTGGTGTATTAAAGAAAACAGCCGATGATTATGTTTTAAAAGGAAAAGACGTAAAGCAGCTGCAGGTTTCGTCGATTTATTCGAAAACTCATCCATTATACTTAAAGAAATTCCTGACGAAATCTTGGCTGTGAAGAAGATAATCCCTGAAAAATTAGACGCTATACCCGGTATCATGAACGCAACAAAAATAACGTGGCAGAAAGCATCTGATGTATGTATATATTTGCATCAGCATGCGAAGTTGCTGAAAACAATTCAACTAAATGCATTTTCCATCGAAGACAAGGAACCAAAATTCCAATAGATATTGATACGGACATGTCTGTAGAACTTTTGCCTATGTCATCTAACAGGGAAAGTATTTATCATGATATCTATGGTTCCAGTAGCTCAGATGATGAAGACTTGCAGACGCTTTCAGGTCGACTCTACGAACATGAAAACAGCATTCAGGCTGGTACATCCTAAGGCCAGGATAATGAAAATTTGCATCCAAATTTCATTTGTCCTGGGACATTTTTGCTTATAAACGTACCCAACGAAAAGAAAACCGTTACCTATAGATACGCTGCCGTCGCAGAAACCGTAGTTGATGGTGATGGTGACGTAAAAGTTACTTTTTTACGTTGTCAACATAACTCTGCCAAAATATTTAAAATTGAAGCAAATGACGTTTCCTACGTTGCTTACGAGCAGTTTCGTTAGTGAATTTTCACTTATTGCAATGTTAAGAAGAAAACTTTCTAAAAACTCTATATTTATTTTTTTTAAATGCATTGCTCAAAGTATTTTCTGATCGAGAATTGTGTGTTTGATAATTTAAAGAAAGTATGCCTAATGTTGAATTCTCCACAACATATTTTTTACGTTTTTAATCACTGTTCCCCAAATGACGAATATCTGCCCCACTTTTACAGTTTTTATTCATAACTTAAAAAAAATCATTTTTGTGCGTGGCTATTTCCAATATAACAAGATGACATATGACGCTACAATGGTAAACTATGGTTATCAGTCTAAAGCAAACATTTTTTTTTGGAAATTTCAAATCTGAAAATGCTCACCTCTCTGATTTTGACCCATATAGTTTCTTGAATAAAAAGATCAAAATGTTTTAAAATATTCAATAAATTATCAACAAAATGTTTTATCCCTACTTACCAGGCGAAATAAGAATAAGTAAGAAAATTCAATGATTTCATACATTGTTAGAAGATTAAATCCGATGAAACAACCTAAACTTCCTCCAATATCTATAATCAAAAGTATTAATGAATACTGAAGATATTCATCAATAAATAGAAATCTATTTGTGTCGAAAATCATCTCTATTATAATACTGTGTTCAAGTTTGGGAGTAACTTCAGCACTTGGGTAAAAATGAAATAAGAGATCTTTGCATTTTTCTGGACAAAAGCATTCGATATTTTGAGGCATAGCCTCGTTAAAAATGTCAATGTTGTCAAAAAATTCCTTTTCATTCCTGCAATTTGGAAGAATTCCTTCATCCATAAAAGGCAACCTATTAAAGCATAAATAAGGTCAATTCAATTGATAGTGAAGAATTTTTTTTTAAATTAAATAATATTAAGTATTACGAAAGGCAATATATTACGTATATCTATAACTTATTATAAGTTTTAATTAATAATTAGAGTTATTTTTGGAACTGTACATAGTGATAAAAAAGTAGAGTTACAATCCCATATACAAGGTAACATTATCTTTTTCGACTTTAAGTTAAATATGAGCAACAACGCAATATTTACTATGGTTTTTAGGAAGCAAACATACGCAGGTATTTTGTTAAATTACGATTCCAGTATTCCTATCTTCATTAAAAGAAATATAATTTATAATCTCGTCACTAGAGCTTTCAGTGTTTGTTCTACATCTCAATTATTTGAAGATGAACTTCGGTAGGTTAGAAAATTATTACAAGTAATGCTTATATCAACCACTTTTTCATAATAGTTATAGAAAGATTACGTACCGATTACATAATAACGAAAAGACAGTCGGGATAAACAAGAAGCTGTAAGGATACGTGTCCGTGACATCCCACCATTTTTCCTAGACAGCGAGATTATTATCAAAGTTTGATACTATGACCACAGCTAAAACTACCAATACCATCGGAAATTTAATGCCAAGAAAACAAAACGGTACGTTGACAACAAACCTGAAGATGTGTTAAATAGAAATAACGAAGTTTATGGTATACAATGCTATAAACAATACATCTACTTAGAAGAAACCGGAAGAATGCTGAGAACGAGGGTTAAAAAGCAAGAATGGACGCTGAGACGCAGTGATGCAACGTATTCAACTGTTATACTTGCTAAGACAAGACAGAAAAGGCCAGACACACAAATACTAATGCATTTAAATTAATGATAATCAAAATTACAGACGTTTCGATTTGCTACATTATACAAATCTTTCTCAATGTGACCGTTAACATTCGCAAGAAAAACACAAACAAACAACTCAGAAAACATAACAAAACAGGGCGCTGTTTCAACACACGTAAATTATTCAATGTTATACTTGCTTTTACCAACTATCACCAACTCGATTTCACAACCCACAACCCTAATTATTTTTGCCGCAGCAAACAAAGATTTCATTAGAAAAAGTAAAGCGTTGATGACTATATTAGAAACTACTCATTCTTATAACAAAGGTGTTTCTATTAAGAATATATGGGCGTATAATTAAAAAAATAAGAGAGAAGAATTACGCAAAATGCAATCATGCATTTCCACAATTAAGATGTAATACAGATTAAGTGATCCGAATTTTTACTTGAAGACATCTTTTAATTTTTTATTTTTTCCTCACTCGATGATGAATTGTTCTCCCTCAAGAATCATGATGCTTTCATTACGTCATCACATTGGACCAATTGCTGCCGTCCTATCCTATTATGTTGCCGATTAATGCCTGATTAATCCTTGGTCATTGTCTTCATTTTCATTTTCCAAATGCACTATTTAACCCGAGTTGTTTCGTGCTTATAACACTTGACAAAGATTACTAGTTGGAATCGAAATCGGTAGTAATGTAAAGGAGAATCGGCAAACTGTGGGAAATTGCCCCACCCTGTATAGTGATAAGTTATATACCTACAGAAAGATCTCCTTACATAGAAAATATGTTATTATTACGACTCGTCTCAATTATTAATCCGTTCGGAGTTATATAAGTCTAGATAAGACTTATCTCGTTATCATCTTTCTTCCCGGATGTATTAATTAATTATCATTTAATACTTACTTACTAGTAACAGTAAGTATTATTTTCATTTATTACATACTTGAAATAAATGATAATATTAATTATTAAGTACGTATAATATCTATTAAGAGTGTGATTGATTGATTGATTGTGGTGAATGTGGGTGACATGGAAGCCAACCACCTATAGCCAAGCACCCCCCGCCTGTAGGTGGTTGGCTTCCTGCCACCCACATTCACCACAATCAATCACTCAAACGTCATATCTAGCCGTATATAACTCCGAACGGACTAATAATTGAGACAAATCGTAATAATAAAAAATGTTCTATTGATGGAGATCTTTTTTTATGTATATATCTTATCACTATACAGTGGTGGGGCAGATCTGCCCATTCTGCTTTTAATATTTTTATTTCAATATGTGCATATTTGTTCTCTTTCACTTATTATCAAATTATATACAGTACATTAATACAAGATATTTTAAACCATCGTGTAAAGTACCGGTAGTCTAATCACCATTTTAAAATCTCTATGTTGGACGATGGATATAAAAATTTCATCCGAAGATAAAATTTTCGGAAATGGTATGAAACGAAATAAAGAAGAATGAAGGTTCTTTTTTTGATAGATTATATCATGCACTAATTCATAATAGATATAAATAATATTAAATTAATTGTTGTACTTACTTAAATTTTAGTCATTCTTGTTTTGTTTAATAAAAATAAAAACTACTAATTTTTCAGCTAATTGGATATCAAACCTGATATTTGAGAAATGTAATAGTTAATTAAAAATTTAAAAATCTGTTAATTTTCTCTGTTTTGATTTCCATCTTGTACGAAGAATTATGTGAAAATATCAACTATGTAATAGTACTTAGAAAGGTCGCTTTCTGAATACTATTAGTAAACAAATTCAAATTAATTTTACCACACAACTTATAAGAATCCGTAGAGATTTGCTGATTAAATAAAAAAATGATAATTTTTTTTATATTTTTGCATGTATCTTGCAAACTCAGAAACATTTATGAATGACTGATATATCGTTCGATAGAATTTTCAAATACCAACATTTTCTCAATATAATGTTTTCTTCCAACTTTTATACTTTTCTTTTAAACTGAGAAAAAGTCAAATTTTGTCCCTTTAAACGGTGACATCTTGGAAACCAAAAAATTTTTTCGAAAGATTTTTGTAGCATTTTGTTTGTATTCAAAAGATCTACATTTTATTCATTTGCATAACTAATCTATCTCTTATAGTTTGGTCACAAAATTGGAAAACTGAAAGTCTTATGACAGAATGACAGACAGAATAACGTTCTTATAATACATAAAAATTTTCTAGTCAATATCGATGAAATTGTAATATTTAAATTTAACTCACTTTACTCGAATGCAGTTTGAAATTGAAAATAATCGAAAAATCAAAATCCAACGCAGAAGTTGTACTGAGAACTTGAGGAAATAGGGATGAAAGGGTATAAGGTAAAAGGGGTGGGAGGAAATATTACAACAGTCTTTGCAGAGCTTAACCTCTGCAATTTAACTACATTTCCGAAGAACTGAATTCTCCAAAATACTAAAAAAAGGATCACATCAGACCTTTTTTTAATTCCACAACAATACTCTGATACCCTTTCACCCCTATATTTTCAAGTTCTCAGTCCCCTACACCTCAGGGGACTGCCTTCCTATGTTAAAGGTACTGTAAGTGAATTAAAAAATATAAGAAATTAATAATTAATAATTCTCAAACGATTGGATAAAGCAATAAAATTGATTCAAATTAATTTTACAATATAATTTAAAAGAATCGTAGGGATTTGCTGATTAAATAAAAAAAAAATGATGAAATTTTTTATATTTTTGCATGTATCTTGCAAACGCAGAAACGTTTATGAATGACTGATATATCATTCGATCGAACTTTCAAATACCAACATTTTCTCAATATACTGTTCTCTTCCAACTTTTATACTTTTCGTTTAAACTGAGAAAAAGTCAAAATTTGACCCTTTAAATGGCGACATCTTGAAAACCAAAAACTTTTTTCGAAAGATTTTTGTAGCATTTTGTTTGTCTTAAAAAGATCTACATTTTATTCATTTGCATAACTAATCTATCTCTTATAGTTTGGTCACAAAATGGGAAAAACGTAAAGTCTTATGACAATGACAGACAGAATAACGCTTTTATAATATAAGATTAACACTTAATTATAAGTTCAAAAATAAATATTAATTATTCTTTAAAATGTGCATTTCTCTCAGCTGTGTTCATAAGAATGTAATTTATTTGAAATTTTACCTGCATTTTAAGATTTTATTGATATATGTCTCCAAGCATTTTTCCTCACATTCAACTTTATGACGTGCACTGACGCAAGGACGATGTGACAGATTTAAACGATGCATCTGAAGATAAAATATTCGGAAATGTTATTAAACGAAATGAAGAAAAACTGAAGTTTTGCTTTATTTGTATTTTCAAAGAAAACTAGTAAGATAGTTAGTCTTATAGGAATTAAAAAGTTAAGTATTCCACTAACAGGTCTTTGCAGACCCTTGGTCAGCTGGAGGTTAGGCTCCATCTTTTCGAGCGCTTCGAAGT
Source organism: Thereuonema tuberculata (assembly GCA_023159025.1). Taxonomy (NCBI): domain Eukaryota; kingdom Metazoa; phylum Arthropoda; class Chilopoda; order Scutigeromorpha; family Scutigeridae; genus Thereuonema; species Thereuonema tuberculata. Next base: position 78,540,506 of record JAFIDM010000002.1, on the reverse strand, counting down.
TGAGGTCAGGAGGTCAGCCTGACGCCCGCCCGCCTTTAACTTCCGGGAAAGAAACCCGGTACCCATTCTACAAAGGGCTGGGTAGACCCTACGACCCGTTTGGAGGAGAAAGGAGCTAGGAAAAATTCCCGCCCTCCGCCGAGGCCGGGAATCGAACCCGCTACCTCCAACCCGCAGCCAAGCGCCATAGGAATATTGTTGGAAATAAAATAATAGTAAACATTAAAATTCTTTAAAGCTTAAAATATTTTATAGTTTTATGATTCTATATTAAAACATTTTTCGAATCACAAAAACAAATGGAGTGTCCATTCACTTTTAACTGATTCATTATCAAGACAGATTAAACTTTGATTTATAAGTAATGAGATGGAAATCTAAGAAGTTCTCGTAGAAAGTGTTTCAATGCACTGGTGGAAAAATGAAAAATGAACACCTCTAAGAAAGTGAATGGGAAGCGCAGTAATTGCGTGTGGTATTGGTGGAGGGCAGCGCTGTAAAATGATTAGGAAGCGAGAACAGCCTGTGGACAAGCCGAGCCCCTGTCAGCAGTTGCTGACCTGCCACAAGAGTGGTCGGCTGTTTCCAGCACTACTTTGTGCTCAAGTGGTGGTGAACATGCCAGGATAGCGTAGGCGAGCACAGTTTGTGCAGTTAAGGGAGTTTGAGCGAGGCCGTATTGTGGGTCTGCGGGTGGCTGGGTGGTCGTTCCACAGAATCGCTCAACACGTTGGACGAGAAGTGTCCAATGTTCATCAGTGTTGGCGCCGATGCGACGGTCCGAGGAAGGTTAGATGCTCGTCAGTCTGATTCCGGACTGCAGCGGCACACGGAAGCACGCCAGAACCCTCTCATCGTACAAGCTGCCATCGTGGATCGCACGGCGACCACACTACAGATTAAAACCAGTGTCGCACCCGGGGTGTCAGCAAGGATCATCTGCAACTGTTTGCTAGGTGCCGCTCGTCAGACTTCCCCATCGCTCCTCGCCACCGTGCAGATCGTCTCTAGTGGTGTCGCGAAAGAAGCACCTGCAGGGCTGAATGGCGCAGCGTTGTGTTTAGCGATGAGAGCAGATTCTGCCTCAGCGCTAGGTGAGCGGTACATGTCACAATGCATACGGCAGCGACATACAGGACCAACGCCTGGCATCACGATGTGGGGATTCATACCTACAAAGAGCGTTCGCTTCTGGTTGTCCTACAGGGTACATTGAGCAGTGCAGCTTACATCCAGACTATTATCTGTTGCCTATCCTGCAACATCAACAAGATGTGCTCTTCCAACAGGACAATGCCAACCCACGCACCGCTCTTGCAACATACCGAGCTCTCCAAGGCGTTTGTCAACTCCTCTGGCCAGCGCAATCACTAACTTGAGCAAGTGTGGACGGAGTCTGGCCCGGTCTGCAACACGGGCGACAAACCTTCAACTGCGCCACCAGGTGGAATGTGCGTAGACCTCCATTCCGTAGGATGACATTTGGCACCTCTACGAACATGTCCATGCGATAGTGCTGTCCTACATTGCTGCTGGAAAGGGTACACAAGGTACTGACATGGTCTTTGGATCCGCACGATCATGTACAGTGTACGACCTATAGAATGTGAACAAAATTTCATTCTCCTGGAACCATGGCTTCAGGGTGTTCATTTGTCATTTTCCACCAGCATATTGTGCCCTTTTCTTTTAATTTATATTCAAAATGAAACATTAATTGGATACATTAAGCTTAATTTAATGAACAGAAAATTATTTACTGGTATTCTTTTTTTTTATTTTTTTTTAATAATTAATTATTACTACTATCAACTTACAATGCTAATTAAAAAAAATCAACTATCCCTAAAATATAAGTGCCTAAAAATACATATCAACAAATTTAAGGTTGAGCCTTTTGAGTGTTTTACTAGATGAAATCTCAGCTATTTCACACTCATTAGAAAATGATCAGCTGAGAATAGTCAACAAAACAATAAGGTCTCAGTACGGAGGTGAATAGAATCTTAGTGGAAACGAATATGGTACGTCCAGAAATTTAAACTAAAAACACAAAAATACGCATTAAAAATAAAATGTAGAAAATTCATGTGCCAACTTCCGCTAGCCTCAATGAATTTTTCATGCGCAATTAAATGAAAGGCATAGAAATACATATCAACACATTAAAATCAATATCAACACATTAATACGTTAAAAATTCACATATTTAAACATTCCTTCTCCGAAATTATACTATATGGAATGTTTGTTTTAGAATTGAAAAGTTACCTTTAAACGAGTAAAGTATGCTTTCAGACGTAAGGAATACAATAATGTCGTGCCTTCAGTAGGATTAAAATGCTTTAAATTGCTGTATCTATCCAAGATAAAGATCTAAAGGAAAAACCAAAAGAAACTCGATTCAAAAGATATTAAATTATATAATCAAATATTCTAGGTTAGACCATTTATGTTAAATTCGTAATGCTTATTAAACATAAATTTAATAAAATTTAAGCACAAATTTTGCTATAAGAACGTAAGAAGAAGAACATTGAAATTAAAAAAAAAGGAACTCAATCTTAAATATAGTATATATATTTTCTAAATGTAATATATTGTATAGAATCTTCTAAAACTCTGGGTACATTGTAATCCAATTAAAATCATTAAACAACAAACACCCAAAGAATAATGGAAATCGACTTAAGAAAGTTCCAGATCAATGTAGTTATAACTTGAAGGAAATCGTTTTAATCATATTATCGTTTTAACCATTATAAATTTATTTTATACAAAAAACTACATAGATTTACTAATCCTAATCGGAAATTTTCGATTACTTTAGCGTTAAGCTGAAGATGTGCGATTTTTTGTTAAATTGTTATAATATTCTAACATTTTATTGCTTTCTTGACAACAAGAATATATGTTATCATTTTATCGAATATTTGGTGCTACTTTTAACAATTTTTGTAATGATCTTAACAATAGATATTCAAAGTAATTACAGTGATAAACTTTCATTTGTAAGCATTTAAAAAATAAATTTATTCTAATTTTTATTGACATTAGTAAGATAAAAGTGTTCCACTACAGGCAATGCACTCCCTTGGGATAGGGATATTTAGGATCCTGGGATTCTCAATATCCCAGCAACAACATTAGTTGAGATCGGATGGTTACCTTTTAATATCCGAATAAGAAACCCGGTACCCATTTGACAGAGAACTGGGTGAACCTAGGATCCGTCTGGAGGAAAAATAACAGTGGAGAAATCGCCGACCACTGCCGTAATTGCTCCGCCAATCCTCAGTCTTAGCGCCAAATTCAGTGGGCAAACAGAATCAACTTAAAGTTATGAATCAATGTTCTTTATTATAATTCTACGATATGTAGCAACAGGCAATGTTTAGAAATGCTAATGTTGTGCGTTTCGTTTTGTAGCATCATGATGTTTTTGAATTTGTTCTTTTAAAGTTCTACCTCTCTTTCAAAGATTTAAATTTTAGATATGATAGATTCTAAAATATTAATGAACTTGCTAAATTCTATGCAAATGAAAGAATGTTGTCCACGGGAAACGGTGAGCTTTCAGTTACTTTGGAATTGAATATTCTTGAAGTCATTGAAGGGCATTGCTTCTTCCATCCTCAGCTAGAAGGCTTGACTTCTGGCAGTGAATCGACGTCTTGAACGTATTTTCCTTCCTCCAACCTTCAGTTTGTGTTTCACACATGGCAACTCGATTGGTGTTTTTTTCCAAGTTTGAGTAGGCAATGTTGAGTGGGCAAGATTGGATAATATGCTTCTCTCCGAAGTGAACATTAAACTTGCCCTAAGAAGTGAGCAATTATTACTTGTACTCTGATCGCATTTCTGGAGCTTGTGGAATTTCAACATTGCCTATTACAGCGACATGTTTTTATCTAAAGTGCGTTCAAGCTCTTGTTCTCGCACGAGAACGCTGTTCCTGATATTGCCCGAAATGATCTTAAGTCAACAGTTTCAATAAGGTTGCGACGCCCTATATCCTGTCTGACTATTTATCCTGTGCTTTACTCAGGGTTTTGCGATCACGAGAAATGTATGCCAAAATATATGGGCTATAGAATCTAACATCTCTAACCTTCGCGTGACTAGCTTTGAAGATGGTGCTATCCAAGATTGAGACGACACCAACATTATCCCAGAAAAGCAACGTTGTCTGCTTGTAAGGATTATTCGAGGTGAAATTCACATTGCCCGAACATCACTACTTAATATCAAACAAATACAAGTGCTGGAATGTGTGGTAGTGTTATTTCTCACTTTATCACGAGTGGCTCCTTCAGTACGTTTGCTGACTGGAGCTTCATCGACCTTGCCCGCCTTACTTTGGTTCCAATCAATGCCAAAAGGCATTGGTCCGTCGATGGTGTAAAGACCTGACATCAGTGTAACTATAGAGATTAACTCCCATGCTATTCCATGCGACACAAGATGCAGTATTCTAATATTCAAGATTCATAATTATATATAACACAAATCTCTCGAATTGCATATATTTATTTAATGCAGCAAATTTTCGGAAAAAATGTTTAAGCTTTTCCTTCTTCAAGTCTTTCTTACATTGAAGATTAACAATTAGTTTCTCAACAAAATGAGAGACATGATATTAATTAAAAAACAGATTCAATAAACAAACTGTCCAGTTCTAATATCATAACATTTAAATTCTTATTAATGACAACAATTTTTAAAAATGAGATTTAAGCTTGTATATTACAAAAAAGTGATGTTATTATTTAGCACTCTCAATAGTTTTTTCTTCGACGAGGTCCAACGACTGCGAATTGGTTACGAGAAATGGTCCTCAAATTTGAAGAAATAAGCGTCGTTGAATGGGAAAGCCGAAAGAGGACAATACCCTGTTACCGCACAGGTGGTTGACGATGTAGTGACCAAATTGGAAGAGGACAGGATGTCAAATGAAGGGCCAGCGTCAGTGTTTGGCTCGTTCCACAATTATTGGGCCCTGTTGCCACAATCCTCAAAATTGTTCGGAACTATATTTGCTACTCTTACAAAATTCCTCACGTTCAACAACTGCTGCCTCTTGATCCACGTCGCTGCGCTACAGTTCTCAGCTCAGATGAGGTTGACCCGGAATGGCCCTGGAACATTCTCTGGACGAACGAGAAATATTTCCATCTGCATGGTGCAGTTAATATGCAGAATTGTCGCATTTGGGCGAGAGAAAATGCCAATGCATGTCTGGAAATTCCTTTATATTCCCCAAAAGTGAAAGTTTGGTGTAGGTTTACGGCAACATTCATTGCTGGACACTTTTTCTTCGAAGACCGCGGGCGCACAGTTCCTATTCCATGTCCCGTTACTGGCAATCGATATGCATCATTACTAAGCACTTAGCAGATCTTAAAGCAAGCATATCACGTCACGTGCTCAACATTTCCATGGACACCTTGCGTTCAACAGTTGAACATGCGATTCTGCGATTTCAGGTGGTAGCAGATAACGGTTGTCAACATATTCAACATGTTTTGACGTGACTGTTCCATACCAGCTCTATATCCGTTGTCATGGTCAGCATAAACGCTTATAAACGCCCCCTGCTAATCACAATCTATTTTGGAACTATTTTTTTTCCCATTGACTGTCCTGCCAAATGGAGTCTTTACGACATACTGTAAATTTGCTGCCATTCCGATAAGTAGTTTTTGCTGTAGAGTGCATGGAATAGGTTAGCTTTAAATACAGACATTTTCACAGATATTTTTACAGATAATATTTTGATTTGACGTGGAATGAGCCCAGAATTTCAGTAAAAACATTTTGAAGTATACTAAAAAGTAACTATTTCTGCATTTATTCGTTTTTCGTTATGAATACCAATTCGAAATCCTTATCTCATCATTGAATAACACAAGTCTGCAAGTAAAAAACTGCATAGGATTTTTATACATTTTCTTATAGATTTTAACTTGGTAAAAACGAAAAAAATACCAAAAAAATCCCATCACGTAAATTTTTTTTGTAACACTTAAGTTTTTGTTTTTATTTAGCATAAAATTCCTAGTTAACTTAAAATTAGCTATTCATTTTTTATTTAAAAAATGGCCTTAAAACTAAGACTTCTCACAGTAATTCTATCAATTATAGCTGGACTTGGCAATAAATAAGACCTTGCAGACCTGTGTAATTACTAATTGTGCCATTAACGATAGTGATTAAAAAAAAACAAAAAACTTTTAATACAATAATTGATCTATCATTAAATGATTTTCAACTTAAGTAGGAAGGATTTTTTGTTTTGAAAAGCATAGTTGAAAATAACAAAATTAAGGAAAAATAATATTCAAAACCCTAGATTTGAACTGGTAACAAAAAAAAACCAGTTCAAACCTAAGGTTTTGAATATTATTTTTCCTTAATTTTGATATTTTTACCTATGCTTTTCAAAACAAAAAAATCCTATCTACTTAAATTAAAAATCATTTAATGATAAGTAAATATTTTTTTTTAAGTAAAAAAAACTCTCAAAAAATATTTTTTTTTAGCCTTATTAGTTTAAAATCGGAATTTTTTTATATTGTGAAAGTAAAATTAGAATATTTTAAACTTATGCTTATTTGTTTAAAACATGAAATATTGATCTTATACTTTTCCAAAATATTGTTCTCCAAAAGACCATAAATCATTTGTATCAATTCGAATCATAACTGAAGTTGTAGGTCCAAGAATCTTGATAGTATCTGTATAAAAAAATACAATTAATAATTTAAATTAAGTTTTAAATGAATGTAAGCAACGACTGTAAAATTAATCAAAATTATAAAAATCATAATTATTTTTGATTTTTGATTACATTTCAAAAGGATGTGTAACAATTAATTGTTACCAGTTATTATTGTTTTAATAATTTTATAATAATTATAATGATGATGTATGGTATCGAATTGAAAGTTTCACCAAACTGAAGAAATCGAAGCAGTACACTAGAGTAAAAAGAAAAACACATAAAAAGAATGAATCATATCGTTGAAGTCGATTTTTCAGTGTTTATTGCTATTGAATATGCCGTTGAGATAGCATCCATAAATAAAAACGGTCTTTCACTTCTACTTTACAATTTCAAATATATGAGAATACTTTTTTTAATAGTCGATACTTCTTTTGGAAAAACTTATTGACATGATTATAGATAGATGTACTAAAAATGATGGCAGGGGTGAAACCTCTGGTGAAAACTCTCTTTTGATATTTATTGTGTGTTCTAATTAAAAAAATTGTTTTTAGGAGAAATTCACCGACACTTTAATAGAGGATAACATAAAATCAACGATAAATTCATGTTTCAGTAGGTTCTTCAGCTAATCATTTTAGTTATGTTAGTCATCACCTATCTACTTTAAACTCAATTATTACGATAATAAAAATAAGTTTTGAATCTCGAATCATGTCATCACTGATCGCAGTTCCTGTTAAAGCTGGAATTGAAACTTTCTACTTGATCTGATTGAGAACTCAATTTGGATTCTTCTTCAATCAACTTTGTTTGGAACTTCAATGTTGGGCGATAAAAAGTCGCCTAAAAAAACAACAACAACAATAAAATTTTTATGCATTGCCTTGCCACCAAAATTGCTGCATTTATATTGGTGAAATTCGACGTACACTAAAAATTCGACTATCGGAATATGATAGAGCCGTGCTTTCGAATAACCGTTCCTACGCTAATGCAGAGCACTCATTGAAAAGTGGACATATTATTGACGTTGATACTGCACGTTTCATTGGACGTGCCCTGGTCCTGTTTACAACGAAATCTAAAGAATCCGTGCTTATAAGATGTACAATGACTGCATTTCTATTAAAAACATTGCTTTTTAAGCGCATTGCACATGGATCCGAAAATCGAAATGGCGGACCTAAAAATCGGATGTATTCTATTTCACTTAAGGGTTTCCTAAAGCGAACATTCATTTTATTTTAATTTTATTTTCATTTATTTTAATTCTCCGAAATGAATATTCGTCTTAAGGAAACCTAAACGCTACTTTGATTTTAAGAAGAAAAGTACAAGACACAGAAGCCGTTGTTTGAAATACAGTGAATTCTCCGAAATGAATGTTCGTCTTAAGGATACCCTTAACTGAAATAGAATACGTCCGATTTTTAGATCCGCCGTCCGATTTTCGGATCCATGCGCAATGCGCTTTAGGCAACTGTATTCCTGTGGGTTTCCAGAATACCCTGTAGATGCAGTGATCGGAGGTCTGTCATGTGATCAATGATATCTTCTCGATGTTTCAGGATTTTCGTTCCAATCCAAGAGACTTCATTGCCGGATGTGTCGTGCTTCCCACAATGTCTCAATTTCATTGGAATTAATTTATTTATTTAATGGTTATTTAACGGTATATTGCAGTGGTTTTTTTAATCACAGTTGTACACCTGAAACCGTTATCGGTTGCTAACTGAAATTGATCGTGGAATTTTATTTTGTTTCGTAAATGTTTCAATCTCAATATGTGTGTGTTCCAATTTTTATTTCCCAAAATTGTTCATTAAAAAATATTATTTACTTACCAAATTTAAGTACAATGCAGTATCCGTTCATTGTTTTTTTCTGGAAAACTTCAGGAGCATTTTTTACACATGTCTCATCCTTCATCTTTGTTGAGCACTAAAAATTGCAAATTAAGATATTTTTTGTGTGTTGCAATAATACACAAAATTAGAATTTATGTATTTCAGTATGTTAAATTTAAATTAATAATAAAGAACTCTCTTACAAAAGAATTTGTAAATGCCTTCTTTCAAATCTCTTTGTAAATGAGTCTGAGGTTTATAAATTGTACACAGATTGAAAGCACGAACATTGAAAACAAATAAATAAAATACTCACAAAAACTGTCTTTATGTTATCCTAATTAGAAATAATGCTACGAATAAAGATATCATTTTCCTCTGCACTCATTTCAAGGAAGTAGTAAGTAAGTATTGGTAATATTACTAATGCTTACTTACTTACTTATTTGCTGTGAGCTCCCCAGGCTTTTATTTTTAGTCATATGTTTTAAATTTTATACATAGCAGGAAAAAAAAATTCTACTTTTTAGCGCATTTTAGATAAAACCGTGGTTTTTAAAAACTTTTTTTCTGACTTTTTTCCTATAATGGAGCAACATTAAATTTTTAAGTTACTACAATAGTCCTGATTTACTCTCATTTTGTCGTTGCAATTCAGACGCAAAAAATTTGATGGATTGAGTGTGTCCTTTGGGTTTAAGAAGAAATTGGATGAAATGCTTATTTGTTATTATTTTCTTGATTTAATTTCTTCATTTATAATTTCTTTCATTGAAAGTTTTTATATTTTTTTATGCAAGTCAATTAAGGTCAATAGATTGTAAATTGATAATTATTTCTGTTGTACTACAAAATCATTTTAATTTGTTTTTTATTTTATTTTAGTTTCATAGCCACGAATTTTATTTATTATGAAAGTTGTTTTACTTACCCTGAGTTCAATTTTTATTTTATCAGGATGGAGTTTCCATCTGTACCAAATGGTATCCATAGTCATGTTCAGCAAAGGAAGCAAGTCAGTGTTATTAGAAAGTTTATCCTTTATCAAGTTCAATACATAATTTCGAGTTGGAAGATCATATGAACAAACTAATATAGGTCCTAGTGATATTTCATTGTCTTCAATCATATCAAAAGTTCCAACTGGTTCTTCAGATAAGTATTCCTTAAGACATTTAGAGCATTGAAGAACGCTGGCACCCAGACAAATAAGTAATAAACTTATCCAAATAATCTTCTGAGTTTTTTTGGTTTTGTTATTGAAAACCTTCGAAATCCCTGGAAAGCTTGGCATTTTAAGAGGCATTTTTGTGTATAAAGTTTCTGAGCCTCTTCGAACAATGAAGTTTCCTTTTATTATGGAAAGATTTCTATTTGAATTTCTGTTATTAATGTGAATCACATTAGAAGGATCCATAACTTTCGGATTTGAAAAATTATCAAAGACATAGTTTAGTGTTTAACTGCAATTTAATATTAATTGTAGATTGTTTTGAATATATATATCAATTTGTTTTCTTTATACTTCTCTATTCTTTGAAAGTATCTTCAAGTTTATTTCTTAAGTTTCCTACTTTAATAAACTGTAAGAGAAAATAAATTATAGGAAGAATTACAGTGAATTATAATTCATATCAAGATTATTGCTACACAGAAAGTAACTGTAGATTGATAAGTATAAGTAGAATTAATAGAATTCGTTAAACATTTGATAATTTGAAATAACTTATTTATTTATAAATTTCCATGGCGAAATTCAAACCTTAATAATTAGAATTTAATTACATTTCATTTGATTAAAAAAGCTTTAATTTATTGATGTTAGAAAATAAGAAGCATAAATAAGAAAAAGAAAAAAAAACCTTCGAAGAACAAAATGAAATTAAAATTACAAAATGATTTATTAAAACAATGGAATTAATATTATTTCTCATTTATTCAATAACTTTATGAAAAATATGAGCACTGTATTTAATATTTAGAAAAAAATATTTATAAGACACGTGCTTTTAATATTTTCTAATATTTCTTAAGCTCTATAAGAAGCGACTTAATTAATTCTACAAGGCCTGATAGAGTTAAATATTCAACCAACGTTAATTATATCTTCGCAAAAAACATTGTAAGATTTGATAAAAGATTCACTAATTTAGAAATTATTATTCCAGTTTCCTTCTTACAAAATTATAAAGCACACTGTTTTATCAACAGTTTTTATTTTTTCGATGTATGCTGTATATATAAGTATGGTAGTCCCTACATTTCCGAATATTTATCTTGTTCTTCTGATAATTGTTCTTCTGATTCCTTTCTATTTTTTTTGTTACAAAACCAAACTTTTGCTTTTTCTCATATTTTAAAAGTGTGCAAAACCTACTACTGTCCTCCAAATGAGAGATGGCCGCCCTGTTTTTGTGAGATCTGCGCGTGTATCATCGATTAGTCTGGTCAGGCACTTCCGTCTGATTTTATGACAGGACGCCGCCATTGTACTAATCGCTTGTTACTTTGCAAAAGAGCATTGTATTTATAAATAATATATATTTATTTATTTATATAAATACTTATTGTTAGCAACTGGTATTGAAATAACGCTAAATAGTCGAGAGAAGTTTTAATTTGGCGTTATCAACATGTCTTTCTCAGTGAAAACAGGCTACGTCGTCCATTGTGACAGGAAAACATAATTGATCAGCTACCGGAAAGGCTGCGCAGTTCAAACTTCCGCCGGCCAACTTTCATTTTGAGGACAATATCCACCTGTAGATTAATTGCCTCATACTTGGACAACTGGGACACTTACGATTGCTGGCACCTTTTTTTAAATTCTGATGTTTATTTTTAAATGTGAAACCATTGCTTAGCTAACTCTCTTAATCACTAGGTAGGGGAAAAATAAATATTGCTCTTTTTTTTTCTTGAATCTATATTTTTAATTATGTTTGAACAAAATTCATGAAAACTCGATATAAGCCTAATTTTTAATGAATCAGTGATTAGTGAAATCATAGTTATCCGGGATTTCAGTGTATAAAAGTCAACTAAAAAATATAAATTCGTGCTAAAGTCATGAATTTTTTAAATTATTAAAACAATGACATTTATAAGTAGATTAAACTTAATTCCTAGTATTTTTTTTTTAAAGAAAGTTTCGAAAAATTACTGCTAAAATGGAAAAGACGTAAAAACAACAAACTCACGATATGATGTTCTTACTAATAATCAAGACATTACCGAGCTTTCAAGTTCCTTAAGGAATTTTCCATTTAAAATACATTAAAAAAGAAAAATAAGAATAAAACGCACAAGACAGAGTTCACTGATCTGTTTTTGGAAATTTCGATAACGGGAACCAAAGATGGACCATTTCTGGTTTCCTGACCTTCGTCAGGTGAGTGCGCCCAGTATCTTAACATCACGGTGAACTCGAGAAACATATAAATAGAACAAAAGTAAACATCAAAACCTAAATAAAGAATAAAAAGGGCCATGAATTAATCCCCGCTAAGACCCGCTTAGCATTTAAGAGATTAATTATAAAACTTGAAATATATAATGCATAAAATTAACGTGCATTATTTAGGTTTTGATGTTTTTTAATTGAGGCAGTTTCCAAAAACAGATCAGTGAACTCTTAGTCTTGTGCGTTTTATTCTTATTTTTCTTTCTTATATTGTACGCACGTTAATTTTATGCATTATATAAAATACATTAAGGTTTTACAAAATTTTGTTTTTACAGCTTTTTTCTTTTTTTGTTTTCAATCTCTTTATCTGTTTATTTGCCAAATTCTTTTCTAAGTAATATGATTCATTACAAAAAGTAATGAGATTTTTTTTTTCTTCAAAAGTTAAAGTTCAAAGCTCTTTCACACTAAACAAAAAAAATTAAAAACAGCAATTTCCTTCTTTTTTTTTTTTTTTAAAGAAATTCAATAATCAACAATTTTAATATTTTTTTTTTAATCAATACCTTTTATTTCTTTAAGTAAAAGAAAATGTTAATAACAAAGTTATTTTTCAAGTAAATAGAATATAAAAAGTTATATTACCAAATTGGAATATCATAACTGAATGGTGATGTCCTAACCATACCAAAACAAATATCCGAAAAACAAATGAATTTCAATAATTTATAATGGGGAAAAAAATTGATTATCAGATATGTTGAACTATACAGGGTGTTTCGGAAATGGTAGATAAATGGCAGATAAAGCGAAGAGATACGGGTTTCAAAGGTCGTTTTGAGTCGGAAATGTTCTATGACATTTTGTTATACGAGTCGTAGTTTTAGAGTTAGGAAATGAATACTTTGGGAATGATCCTAATCAAAGACAGCTCAGTTCACATTAGGAAGTGTAAGTAAATAAGGTAATGGTTTATTACAAAAAAGCAATCCGGATAACAAATGTCATGGCTGAAAACAGGTATGGTAATTAAAGAAAATGCTGAAAACTCCCTTCTTTGATAGAACATTTTCGACTCAAAATGACCTTTGGAACCCGTATCTCTTCACTTTGTCTACCTTTTCCGAAACACCTGTATTTTCAGAATCTGTACTGATATAAAAATGTAAATATAATTCGCAAGTCTTTGATATTAGATCTTCAAAATATTCCAGTTCTAAACTAAAAAACATCATAGATTTGAGAATTGACAAAATCTAATATTTCTGTATTGGATCTTTAGGAAGTAAATTTTAAATTAGATAAACAATGAAAAACCATTAAGTTAGCAAATATTTGAAATAATAATTAAGGAAAATATTTACCAAGATCAATTATCAATAGGCACTTTCATTTATGTTTTTTGTTATTAAATCGAACAAAAAAGAAATGCTGATTTTTCTAATTAAGCAATTAGTTTAATGAAGTGGTCTGAACAAATCACTGATCTTCTTAGTTTTTCCCTTTTAGAATAAAATGAAAATTATCTTTTTTTATTCATTTAGTAGGAATGTAAGTGTTCCTCCTGAATTATTTGCTAGCTCTTATGCGCATAGATCGTATGGTCTTAAACCAGTTGAGAATAGGTATCAGCCCAAAAGTGCGCCTTTCTTTGACACCCATTAAATAATCTCCATTTTACAGAGGACTGATTGAGCCCTAGAACCCGTCTTGAGGAAAAATTACCGACTACCTCCAGCCCGTAGCCCACTCCCTTGCTTAATAATGTGTTGTTCCAAAGATAACGGTATGTATTAATAAAGAATACATCAACAGTCGTTTCAATGATAACTCAGAGCACAAAGAATTTTTAAATTAAACAATGAATATTATTTGAAGATCGGGTGAAAGTTAGTAGTTTAGTGTATTTAGTAATATTTACCTCCAAAAGAAGATCAAAATTTAAACTTCATGGTCTCTGATCTCCAATTCATTCTATTACGTTGCTGAATACTAAACGATTGTCCTCCTCCGTTGCTGTATTTTTTTCGGGGATGATACTTATTCAAATCAGTAAACCATTGAGACACACATACGTAATAACTAATTGATTGTACCTTGTTTTTAGGAAACGAGTAATAGAATATATTCTTCGGTTATTAAGAGAAGTAGTCCGCCTAAATGCATATCAAGATAGCATATACAACATGTTACTATACTTTAAATAGAACCAACTGTTGAAACTTTCGAATTTCTCTACAGTCAGGTGATAGAAAAGTAGGGCGTATAAGCACATTTTGTAACCATTAGGAAATACCATTAGTATGTTTATTATCGGCATAAAATTAGGAAAGCATTAAGGACACTGCAATATAAGCATAAATCAGTTCTCAAAAAAATATCAGTTTTATCTGTCATTTTTATTAGAGAACATGCAAAGGCCTTATCAAATTACACCCAGTAGTAATTTTTTAGGGATATTGCAAAAGTAGGAAGCTGTAATATAAGCATAAATTAGTTCACAAAAAAATATCAGTTGTATCTGCCAATTTATCAGAGAACACGCAAAGGCCTTATCAAATTACGCCCAGGAGTAATTTTCGAGTGATGTTGCAAATGTAAGAAGCTCTGGAGGCGGAATTTAAGTGATATAGACCTGATAATTAGCTATAAAAAATCGTCACCTACTGTTTACTTCGATCGCTGCAACTCCTTCTGGCAATTAAACAAACAAAAAATGAAATAAAATACATAAAAAAGAGAAGAACAAAATTAACACGACTGCTATCATAGATTGAAAAGTTTGATTAATAACAAATAAAAAAAATAAGTGACAAAATACACAAGAATGTTAGAACATCATCATTACTTATAAAAAATATCTTCGTTACTACTCACAAACAATATTTCGTTTCTTTTGATTGTTTATGAGTAGTAAAGAAGATATTTTATAAGTAATGATGTTCTAGTTCATTTAAAAAAGTATGTATGTATGTAACAAGAATGTTCTTCAAAAATTGTAATAAAACTTTAAAAATACTTTACATAAGGACTTCGAAAGCATTTGTCCTTTTATAATGTATTTTTAAAGTTTTATTACAATTTCTAAAGAACATTCTTGTGTGTTTTGTCAGACTTATTTTGAATTACGGCACACGTTAAAACAATTTCCTTAAATACCAAACAAAGCGAAAGATAACTGGATTATTAATGGCGAATTAGAGCGAAAAGGTCTTGCAAAGACTTTTATTTGCAACAGATCTATACTAATAAGTAAGTTCTTCAGTAAATATGCTTACAACGAAACTGAATTCAGCTTCAAATAATTAGGTCTTGTTTAGTTCTTAATCGGATTTGTGAAGAATTTAACTCATTAGAATATCTCTACAAAAATATAAATTCATTATTATTATCGTAAAAAGAAATTATGCAGAAATTGAATTCCAATGATAAGAGTAGTATAACTAAATGGACTTCATTTTAGCTAGAACAACTAATCATTTTTATGCGTTAAATGCAGCTTGGGAATATCATTTTCTTTTCTACGAAATAAAAAATCAAAATTGAGTGAAGTTCTTGTTCAAAACGTACTAAGGTTTTCAAATAATGTATCAGCATAATAACGATATATAAATAAAATCTACGAGCACTTGGAAAAAAATCGTCGTGGAAGAAAAAAAAAGTACATTATTATTAAAAACGAACTTGTTTATTCACGAAAAATACATATTTTTTTTATACTCACATCATTAGAGAAATAGCGAAGTCAAAATAAAATAATTCATTCTGGTGACAAATGAAGTTGTTGATTCATAAAATTATATTTTTTAAGTTGACATCATTAGAGAAATACCGAAGTCACATTAAATTTCAAGGAATTGTAGTTTACTAACTACAGTCGGACCTCGATATAAGGTCACCCCTTGGGACCTCGCGTAAGTGACCTTATAAGCGGGTTGTCCTTATAACCGATTCATACGTATTTGTCAATAAATAAGCATTATATAAAAGTATGATTCTTTGTAAAATTTAATACGTGCAAAAATATCAGTTTATTACGTTATAATTTTTTAATTTAGATGAACCAATTAAAATTAATGGAATCAGAAACAAATTATTTTTAAAAAATTTTAATTCGGAATAAAGTTGTATGCAAATAATACTAGTTTGCTCAAGCAAAGTATTGATGTACAACTGACCATACTTAAAATAATCCATAATACTGGACTGTCATCATTTTGGTTTCATCTTTTGTACAATGTTTTCTAAGTTTTATAGTTTCTGAAAATGTTCTTCAGCTCCCTCATGGCTCGCAAAAAAATGTCTTACAACATTTAATGCTCTGAGTGCTTCTGTTTGTGTCACCGCTTCACTTTCAGTATCACTGTCGTTATCTCACTTTCTAATGCATTGGAATCTAAAACTTGCGAAATAATTTCGGAAATCGAAGCTTGAGAAGTGGTAGCAATTTCATCATCAAATCTCACATATTCACTTTCCCCTTCTATAGCACAGCCGCGATTTCTGAGATCTGTATTAACACAGATAAAGGAATATTGTCTTCATCATCTTTTTTCTAGAATTTGAGGGGATGAAGTGCTTTGTGAAAAAGCTGTCCCCTCCGTCAGTAGGAGAAATGACGACGATACAAGATCGTACCCATGGAAAATTCTTGGAATTGAATCAGTGTGGCACTGAAATCACAGACAAAAGTGACCTTATATGCGATTACGGTATCTAAGACCTGACCATACATCCGATAATCCATATCATAGAATTCCTATTCAATGAGCCGGGACTTTAGAAAAGTGACCTTATATGCGGGGTGACCTTATATGCGGGTGATCTTATATCGAGGTTCAGATCAAATTCTTGAAAATACGATTATAGCAATTGGGAGTAAAACTTATAATCTTTTAATGATCATTTCCACCTTATGGATGTTTTATCTTTTCATCTCTTTCCCATAAATTAGAATAACGAAAGAATTAAAGGAAGAATTTGATCAGACGGAATAATTATACTATAGGTAACATGAATATAATAATAATAATAATAATTTCATTTCATTTTCATTCATTCATTTTATTTCCGTTAGATTTTATCAAAGTCCTGTTAGGAAGCATTTGTGTAGCTTTCAACAGGTGCTATCGTTGAGTACATAGGCCACATATTGATATATTTGAGTCATTAATTACATTTTATACATTTTTGAGAAAAGTAAAAAGACTAAAATGGCCGATTATATATTAATTAATAATTTTAGGATGAAAATTTTTTAATAAGGAAAGTTGACATAAACAGTTAACTAAGTATACAAGGTTATTGAATTTTTAGAAGTTATACATTAATAAAAGCCGTGCCGGCGTGGCCGAGCGGTCTACACGGCGGTCTGACGTGTGGCCAGTATGGCAGTACCCGGGTTCGAATCCCGGCAGTGGCATGGATGTTTATTCCCCCTTCTTTCTCCTTCTGTCCGTTTCTGCGGATACAACGTGATGATGCCTCCTATGGCGTACCCTGGGCAACGTTTCGCCGGATAAATAGTCTACTAGTTTTTTCGAAAGATTAAAAGAGAGGAAGCAATTGGATGTGATCTCCCAATCTCAAAAGTACGGATTTTTGTTGAAATGTCGGAGCCAAACCTTTCTGCGCTCCTTAAGCCCATGAAGGCTCATATATACACGTCTTCATACTTCTATATATAAAATCATTTCACTTTTAATAGATGTAATTCCAACAGTTTACTACAAGTTACTCGCAGGAAATTCAAATTGTCTAGACTGAAGGAAAATGCTTTTTTTTTTTTTTTCCCCTTTAGCTATATTGGGCAATGTCCAACTTTATTCGAAAATGAGATACTGTCATCTAACGATTGAATGTCAATAAAAATCATTGTCGTGTTGCGTAAGAGTCATAGTTGTTAATCTCCTCTTCAACGAATTCTTTGTTTCCAATGACTCACATAATCATCAGTGCCGATATCAATTTTTCCGACGAACAAAATTCCAAATTTTATGAAAACATATAATAAAAAAGAAAGAATATATTCGTTGAAATGAAATCGTTACAAGACTAATTTAATGAAAGTAAATTATGAACTTGTAGTAAACTGTAGGAACTACACCTATTAAAAGTGAAATGATTTTATATATAGAAGTATGAAGACGTGTATATCCATATATGAGCCTTCATGGGCTTAAGGAGCGCAGAAAGCTTTGGCTCCGACATTTCAGCAAAAATCCGTACTTTTGAGATTGGGAGGTCACATTCAATTGCTTCTTTCGAAAAAACTGGTTCTCATCTTTTAGAGGAAAATAAAACCTAGACACCAAGCATAGGAGAAATATATTAAGAAAAATCGCCGATCACAGGCAGGAATTGAACACAATTCTTCCAGGCCTAATGCCACTTCGTCATCGGGCTGATAGGATATAAAAGATCTTAATTCTGAAGGAAGAGAAATTCTGGTTTTCATTAATATTACAAAAAGAATTTATTTTTCGCTAATGCACTTTTTTAGGTATTAAATAAGTTAACGACAATTTATTAAAGGTCAAACACAATTTGACTAATAGGCTACATTACATTAATGGACATACGCATTTCACTCAGACATAACTTAAAGAACTGTCTAAATACTTCCAGGGATCAGATTCAGATTCAGATTCAGATTCCAGGGATATTCTTTCAGGTTTGATCTCTAAATTTAACTTGAACATTTTATATTTAGAACAGTTTTGAAGAATTGAAAGAATTGAATGAATAACCTTTTAAAATATATTTGAATATGCTTACAACATTACCTTGTTTCTTAAGTGAAAGGCAAATGAGATAATCTTTTTTTCTTATTAGTTTAAGGGAGAGTAAGATTAAGTTTTCGACGACTTTTCTCGAAGACTCTGAACCTTTGATTTCTATATTACTGAGCCACGTTGCTTATAGGGATATAAAAATTTTGAATTCTCCGAGGAAGGAAATCCTGGTTTCATTAATATCCAAAACCTTACTGTATTAACAATATTTTGAGTAATGAACTTTTTTACTTATTAAGAGAAATATTAGCAATATGATTTAGCGAAAAAATAATTTGTTATGAAGATATTTTTTGATGTTTTTCTTTTTTTCCTAAAATAATGAAGCTCATTTAAATAATGGGGTATATAATATTCAGAGCCACCCTATAGATAGCAAACTATAGATACCATTTAATAACTATAAAAGAAACTAACAAATATTTATAATAATATTAACTCACTTAGACAACGAAAAGCCTTATGAGCTAGTTAGAGTATTATTTGTTTTTATTACAGTGAAAGTTGGAAAGTGTTGAAGTTTACAAGATTATATGATAGAGCAGTTAACAATGGGGAGTTAGGAAAACAATGTTTTAAACTTCATTTTACAATTATTAAGGTCTTCAAATCCACAAAACAAAGTTGCATGTAGAAAATTAATTATTCCTTCTACATAATGAGTACTTCAAATTTTTCGGAGTGATATTTTTAAAACTACACATAAGTCTCATGAAATATTGTTTTCGTGCGCTTTGGAAATTTTACACCTGTAACTTTGCAGAATCCAGTACATCTCTCCCAAAAATTCTAGGAGAGAAATTCAAGTCTTAATGAAGTTCTATTGTCTTTCGACGATTACGTCGATCCTTAACTCATTGAGAATAAGTAAGTCAATGCTTATTTTAGCTACAATATATTGTAGGAATTAGAGAAACTTGAGTGAATCAAAAACATTGGACTGAACAGCAAAGTAATTAAAAAAATGGCCTTTTAATTTACTTGCATTATTTTAAATTATTTTATTTTTTTTAGTTTTATTAATATCATTTTTCATTAAATTTATTTAGTTTTTTAGAAATTCGAATGAGTGATTTATATGCAAAAAACAAAGTTTGAAAATTAAAATTTTGAATTTTTTTTTTTGAATTTGTAGTGATTTGGCTTCTTTATCAACACTATGATAAAAAAGATGTTTTTCAATATTTCTGTAATTATTAATAATCATCGTTAGAATAGGATTTAAATTTTTGGACGTTTTCCTTCCTTTCATCGACTTTGGCCAACTATGGACCACTAGCTAGCCCTATCTGACACGTTAGGGTGAGGCTAGGAAATTTCAGAAGGGGGATGAGACTTACATCCCGTCCAGAATAACCCTAAGATAGTATGTCCCAGGGAGAAACGGATGAAACACAGAAGAAGAAAGAAACAGCCATGCTAATGTCGGGATTCGAACCCAGGTTCCGACACATCAGCTACACGGCAGACCGCCGTCTAAACCGCTCGGGGTGGCCGGAACGGCTTTTGAGCGTTTTATTATTATCAATTTCTATTATTTTTCTTATTTTTTCCAAAAGCTTAAAACGATTCTCTTTTCTAAAAAGTTGTTTTTCTCTATTTGGCAGTTAAAGTTGTTTTGCTTGTTTATCATCACTATAATAATAACAGGTTTTATTAGTAATATAAATGTTAATAACGATAGTTGAAAGCGCCATATTCAATAGATAAATCTTAGTTTCTGAAACACTCCAAAATTCTGGGGGTGCATTCTTTATCAATATTTGACCAAATATTCCTATTTAGTAAGGGAAAAGGAGGTAATGTGGCCCTCTGCTGGTAAATCGACCCCCTTGATATCTTTTCAACTATTCACTTCTTCTACAATTTGTTTAGCGTGGTATTAGAGCATAAATCAATTGCAATAAATAAGGTTAAATGTCGCTCTTCTGACAATCCTTCTGCCATTTGTCGAGACATGTTAGTGGACGCAAGTTGAGAAATTTATTAGCGTTCAAAAGTTTTGTCTATTTATTGAAAACTCCGAGTTTTAGGTGAGTGCCCTGTGTTACGTACGAAGGATAACAACCCGCCTTTAATATTTTGAAGATAAAGTAATGATAGTTTTGCTTATTTAGGTTGGTTTGTTTTGCAATCACGATGTTATTTTCAAGAAAAGTCTGAGAAGTCCTTCTTTGTCTAAGAAAAGTTTGGAGAAACTGAAGTAATTAGAAAAATTAAGTTTTAAAACCATATTTGCATTCGTTTCACAAGATTAACATGCTTTTCCTTCAGTGTTCTTAAGTGAATGACGAATGAGTAAAATTCCGTTCCTTTCATTTCATTCTATGGGAAAGTAAGATTAAGTTTCGTAGACTTTTCCTCGATTCTAGAGTCACTGATAAAAAACTAACTGACGTAAATCCATGTGATTATTTTTAATTAGAAAGACTTAATTTTCATGCAATATAAACGTTTTCTTGATTATCTGGAAAGAATTTGTAACAGCATAGAAAAGTAAACTTGCTTTTTAAATAACAAATTATCATTCGAATATTCATTATTTAAGAATAGATTAATATAAATTACTGTTTTAATAACAGATATCTTTCTTTAATAAGAAAGTTGGATATTGTCCAATATAGCTCAAGGAACAAAAAAAAAAAACATTTTTCCTTCATTCTAGACAATTTGAATTTCCTGCGAGTTTGTTAATAGAGAGTTTTTGCCCAGCTCGCTATTCTAATACGGTAACGCTGAAGTCACATGACTGGTATTCTGCGCATGCGTCACTATATCGTAGAGGAAATACAGTTAATGTGACACGTTAACTTTCCTCGAATAGCGTATCGCTTTACGATAGGAAACACGAGTTCGATAAACATGAGTTCCGACACTAGCGCTCCTGGTGACGAATTGTAGAACTTGAATTCAAATCGATTTGTATCTATTTATTCGAAATTACCGATTACAAAAATGATTTTCACGATCGGAGGGCATCTTTTTCCTATGTTTTCGTGGATGCTTTCAGAAAACGTTACATTAGTAATCAAAATCATTACAGAATTTCGGTTTGAAAATTTGAATCGGCGAGCCTGGGGAATCTCGAAAACATATCGTGGTTGATCGAGATTTAACGAGACTGAATTATTTATCGAAATTGATTTATCGAAACTAATAACAAAGAAAGACAAAACGATGAAAAAAAAAAAAGAATATTTCCTATTTTAATTAATTAAAAACATTCTTTCATCTATTCGATGCATTGACTAAATGATATTTATGAAAATCAATGCTATTTTTTTCGTAAATATACCGTAAATAATAAAATAAATTGCATGATGACAACTGAGAAGTGTAAATTTTCACGTTAGTGGCAAAAACTCTCTTCATGACAGAGCCCGCTATTGTGGTTACCTTATTCGTTCACGTGACATTTGCGTTTCCCGTATATAAATCACGTTATGGCAAAAACTCTCTAATGCCGTAGCTTGTGTTCCCGTAACGGAACATTAAACCATGGGAACGTTGGGAAAGTATCTTACCTTTTTTTTAGACCATATCTAAAGGAGTGGCGTGCTTTGATTTCCTATCATTCCAAGTTGCTGTCAAATAAAACATATATAATTGTAAAATATAATTAATTATCGCAGAATTCAAAAATAAACATACAAGAAGCTCAAAAACAACAAGAATCAATTTTTATTCTTTCAGTATGTCGTAGTAAATCAACATGAAGGCAATGCTTCATTAATCACAGTTACACTTTTTAAGTAAATTCGCTTGCCAAGATTTATGTAATTTTAGGAAACATTAATTCTCAAGGACTTTGACAAAAATTCTATAGAGCCATCATGGCAGCAAGCAATGGAACAGAATAGAAAAATGTTTAGCAATATGTGAAAAATGCAGGAAACATTACTCTTTAATCAAAATAATAAACAAACCTTTGTTAAATAAATGATGGAAATAAAATTAAGTAAAGAAAATAGATAAACTTTATTTATTATAAAATTTAAAATTTATTATAAAATTATGAAAAATTAAAAATTGTATAAAAATTAAAATTTTGATGTTGAAATTTAAAACTTGCGTAATTTTAATAGCTTTCTATACGGTTCTCTATCGAAAATAAATTCAATTATTATTAAGAATAACGGAAGTGAATCCAGAGTTCTCTGAAGCTAACCTGTACTAACTGTGTTGTAACTAACACTTCATTGTCTGACTTTCTCTTCTAAATGAAATCCCTTTAACATAAGATAAATTTCAAGCATGGGTCGTTATTTTTAAAGATTTATTCAATTAAAAAGATTAAATTAATGAATTCAAAACTGCATTAATGTCTCTAATTTAGCAACCTGAAAGTGATAATTGAATTTAATTTTTTTAATTTGCATTTATTGTTTTATTTTTACTTTTTGGAGGTGTTACATTCTTGTTCACCCTTTCTTAATAGTTTGGATTGTTCTTCTGATGTCTCTCTTTAATGTATTGCTTTAAGGTTGAGTAGAAAGTCAAGGATTTTTTTAAAGGTACTAATTTCGATTCATTCAATGTTTTATGCTTGGTTTTACTACAGCAAGTGTAGTAGTCATGCAAATGACATCCAAATAATTTTTTTTCTAATGCATCTAATCCATTTAGTTTTTTAAAACTTATATAGAAAACAGGACGTAATGGGGTTAAATATTTCTCCCCAGCTCAAATTTGTACTGTTTTTGAGTGATGTAGATGTGTGTAATATATGTATATGTGTATCTGCTATTCTGATAACCAAGATGTCAGTTATT
>JAFIDM010000002.1:78493213-78510193 GCA_023159025.1 Thereuonema tuberculata | reverse complement strand
TTTTCAATGGTTGTGGATTGTTCCCAATAAATTTAAATACTTTAACAACAGTAAGTGCTTCTTATTTACAGTTGAAGGATTGTTTACTATCAATATTATTTAATATTATTACGATATATTTTAGTTTTTCTGAAGATATCAATATATCTACAAATATTGAATCTACTGAACGAAAAGTCATTTAGTAGAAATTAGAATAATCATTATTCTTTTTTAATTAGCAATGAATTTGCTTTAAACTGATAGATTATTTAAATAAAAGAGTATGTGTAAAAACATTATTAGATATTGGTTAAATTTTACATTGTTTGCAAAGTTAAAAAACAAAAACAAAAACAAAACTTTTAATTTGTCAATACTGATGATTTTTACAAGTCATCAAATGTTTTCAATATTCTTACTTTCCTGTAATACGTAAAAAAACGATCTACCACTCCTGTTTCTTGAAAAATTTAAACTTTTTTTAATGAATTCAATACGTTGGTAAATTCTCATGAAAATGTTTTCCCAATAGCTTTGTTAAAAAAATTTTTACAGAGGAATTGCAAAATTGTGTTTCAAACAAAGAGAGTGGAAGGTCTTTTTTCCAAATAAAGCCTTACAGCTTTCTAGGAAAAAAAAATAGCATGTGTGATTTTTCACACAAGCAACAAACATCAAAAAGCTGGATACTTTATGTCATTAAAAGCAACAAACTTGGTGAAAAGGAAAAATAAATGTAATTAAAAGTACAAAAAGAAATCTCATCAAAAAAGGATGTGCTCTTTTCAAGTTTTATGCATGACTTTCAGTTCTATTAAAACATGAAATGAAATTACGAATGTTAGTGATTTTTTTTTTTTTTGAAGTTCAGATCAACATTTAATCAGAATATCTGCAGAATAAAGAAAGATATTTCTTAACTTCTGGCAAATATTCATAATAATAATGGGATAAATGCGCAACTTCTTTCCTTTCTTATCCTTCCTGCAGGCGCTATACTTATTCGACATTACGTCCAAAAAAGGATTACGTCCTTTTTTTTCCTCAAAGCTTTAATATTGTATAAAGAAGTTACTTTAATACGAAAAATAAGTTAAAAGAATTCCACTACGAATCGTCATTTAAAATTATCAAATCGTTAAGGAATTTGGTAATTTGAAAAACTAAAACTAAAATTTGAGGAACTAAAACTAAAAAATGGAATATTTCGTAAATAAAATATTTTGCATTTAATGACGATGTTGTTTTTGCTTAAATATATAATAAGCAATCGCCTTAAAGCTTAAATGTTGAAGTCCAACTAGCGTCTAAGTTGCATCTATCACTACATCCAATATCATAAGTTATCATTCAATTTCAAAGAAGATGCTAAAAGCTAGAAGATTGAAACTAGGTATAACGCAACAATGTGAATCGGTAGCTTTTTAACTTGTAGTATGTAAATCAAGCGAGGTGTAAGAAATAACGAGTTTTGACAGCATGAAATTATGATTTTTTTTTTTTACTAAGAATAAACATTTTAATTTATGTTATGTGTTTTACGAATTGAATTTGATTTCTATAAATTGCTAATAATCTTTTCTTTTTCAGGTGATGGGTGTCGTTTTAACTTATATGGTAGTTCTTATTCAATTTCAACTAAGTATGCCCAAATCATGTAACTGTACCAATTCAACGTTATTCTAAAATGCATTAATTTGTTTGAATATATGTAAAAATCAAGGAATAAACCTCTAAAAAAATTTTAGTTTTAGAACTCGATAACTAACAAATAACAGATATCTTTGATTGAAGAGCATAAAAAAAGTATTAACAACAACAAATCACTAAAAAAGGATACTGATAGGATAGAGAATGAAAATAATAAATATGAGCGAATAACACTAATGATCGTAAAATATTATCATTGTAAAAAAAAAAATTCGAGAAAACATGTTATCTAAATTGAATGAGTGAGTTGAAAAAGGTACATATTCCAAAAATTTGACAAACTAAACTGAGATAGCCATTTTCTTCTTTGCATGTATATACACCCTTTGAATAGAAAAAGTAACTCAATTTCTTAACTTGAAGTTTATTAACTTCTCAATTTTAAGCCTGCTTATCAGAGCCATGTAAAAACGATTGAATTGAAGAAGGGACATATTCCAGGAATACGTTCTTTTTTCAACTCAAAGCCGCGTTAGTACCAGTGGCGCCCACTGCAGCGCTAGTGCTCAATAACATGTTGTTGTGGTGTTTGATTGAATATAAAAAGCTATATGTATATATATTTACAAAGCACAATACATGGTGTGATGTAATGTTACGTTACGTAACGTAATATACGCAAAAAAAGAAGTTTTATGAGTTTTGTTTCTCATTTTTAAAACATTGAGTTGAAAAAGGAACATATTCCTCAGCACATTTACATAGTTTTATGCTATAAAAAGTTATATATCAGTATATTTGCAAAGCAAAATACATGGTGTGATGTAATGTAACATTACGTAACATAATATACGCAAAGAAGAACTTTTATGAGATTTTTTTCTCATTTTTAAAACATTGAGTTGAAAAAGGAACATATTCCATAACATATTTACATAGTTTTATGCTATAAAAAGTTATATATCTACATATTTACAAAGCACAATGAGTTCGCTTCACATAAAGGTATAAATCGATAATAGAAAATTTTTTTTAAAAAAATTAGTTTTCTTAAAAAACAGTTTTTTTTTATTTTTCCAAAAGTTTACATTTTTGGAATATGTACCTTTTTCAACTCACCCATTCAATTGATGCAGAAGTTAGTTTTTTTGAAAACTTTGTTCTTTTTTTTTTCAGTGGATATTGCAATTTCTCTGTCTATCCTCTGTATGTATAATTCTTTTCTTAACTTACTTTCTCTTTCAGAGTTCATAGTAATACTTTAGAATGATTAGTGTTATTCTGCATCAATTTAGATTACTTTTTTTTTAATAAAAACTATTTCATGAATGAAAAGAAATTGTTCCTTGTACACAAACACTAGTGTTCATAAGACCCGTTAATCATCTTGCATATGTATACTTATGCAGATAGGGAAAGAAATCAGCTATCCCTTATCAACGTAACACCTGTTATTCTATTTAATAATAGAATATGTAATACCTCAGTGATTTTCAGAAAGACATGGTTATTAGTAGGGCTTCTATGACTGGATTGTAAATGTTGCAAGAGGAGTATTATCTAAGATTACGGTTATCTATGCAGCAAAATATTTCGTTGCCTCTATATGTAAACACGCTAAGTCAAAAGATTCAGATAGAGATAGCTGACTAATGATGTAAATTCTATGCCAAAAACATGTAACCGGTTACATTCATCTCGAGACAACTCACGAATATTACATTTTAGTTGAACTGGCTTATGTTGAAGCTGATATAATTGCTTATCTGCAATCCGAAGATTGTCTAAGCATCCAAAGATTATTTAAAATCAAAGACTTTTATGACGCATTATTGCGTTTTTGAGATGCAGTTTCACTCATTACTTAGCTAAAACTTATTATTAATAATATGACTTACTGTACATTTGTATTAAAATATCTCAAATGGCTTAATATCTATAAGTATCCTAAAACTCGTTTTCCTTTAATAAAACATCAAGATTGATGAAAGTTAAAGAAAAGAAAGAGATTAAGAAGCAACTAAATAGTCTGGAGCAGGTTCAAGTTCCAGTATATTGAAGAGAAATTAAGGCTTTAAAAAGATAGAAGTAGACATAATAACTTGATAATTGATGGCTTGTGAGAAGGCAGTGAGGACAATTGAAGTCAAACTTGAGAAATTGAAAAAAACTCATCTCATCAAAATTTGTAATTAATCTGATTCTAAGAATACATTACATTTTATACGAAATCATCAACAACACTTAAAATTAATGAAAAATCAAAACTTCCTTTATTTCTTCAAACATCTTCAATGCGATATTTCGAAAATCTTGATCGGATTTTCTTTCTCAAGCTTTAAATGAAATACATTAAGGGAAAAGGAACAGCTTCCTTCTTCTCCCAAAAACCAGAAAATAAATGACAATCAGAATTTTAGATTCTAAAATAACAATTGTATTCTAAAATAACAAAGAAGGAAGCTGTTCCTTTTCCCTTAATGTATTTCATTTAAAGCTTGAGAAAGAAAATCCGATCAAGATTTTCAAAATATCGCATTGAAGATGTTTGAAGACATTGCATTTTAATTTTTTTCAATCGTATGGGAACATGTAGGTAACTGTGTTCGGCTGTATTTATTCTTAGACATTCCAATTGAAGTTTTCAGCACTAGATGGCAGTATAGTGCAGTCACATTTGTTTTCGGAAAAAAAGAAAAAGTCATAGCAGCCATTTCAATGACCTTATTCTAAAGGCGTAGAAGTAAATATTTTTTTATATTAATTATTAGAATTTGACCATATATTCATTTCGGTATAATTAAAAGGAATCAAAAATCAAAACAAGAATTGGCAATGAAGGTTTAACTAGTTATTTGCGTTATGGCAGCTCATTAATTTTCTTGTATACATTTGCATACATCAATATATACAAATGGATACATAAATGATGCATACAGGATTGTATCAGTGTACTTATGCTGAAATTTCTCCTCTTTTTTTTTTAGACTTGATTTTTTTTTAAAAAGAAAATATTCATTTTATCATCCCTATTAGTTTATCATTCCTAAAATCAGGTTAATTGAACGTATTTTCTTTCATATAAGTTTTAGAGACTAGCAAATCTTTCTAACTGTGGTGGAATTAAAGAAAGTTATTACATTTTTTAACAGTTACATTTTATTTATATCTTTTTTTAATTGGTAATTTTAATAGTAGAATAGGGAAATTGAATTCTGTATGTAATAATTACAGTGAAACCTCCGAATAGCGGACAGTCACGGGACCGGAAGTTTTGTCCGTTATTGGGAGGTGTCCGCTATTAGGGAGGACTATCTTTTTTTCAATTTTTAGCTTATAGCATGTTATTTAATGAAAAATTACGTACAATCTTAAATTTCTACAATTAATATTGCCCTATGAGAAAATATGAACAATTGCAAACTGTTTACTATTTTCCTTTTTAAATGAATGCTAATCCATTAGTCTTACCTAAAATAATAACAAAATTAATTACAGTATTAATTTTGTCGTTATTTTAAGACAAACGGATTAGAAAATTAATTTTATTAACTAAAGTAATCAGTTAACAGAGTTTGACATTTCTTTTTTGCAAATGGAGGGAAAAACGCCAACCGGACAAATAAATATGCCTTCGCCCATTGAGCCAACATCAACGAGAATTCTGTACAATTGTTTCGTCCTTATTGGGGACTCATCAGCAGAATGTACTCGTTGATGTTTTGGCTCGCCGGGCGAAAGCTCTACCCAAAGCAAATGCGATCCCGCGAATGGCTCGCCGGGATAAACAACAATAAAATAAAAAATGATCCTGAAAGATCCAAAATATTAACCCCTTGTCCTCTCACTGAAAGGCACTAAGGAAATTAATCACAAATAGGCAAATTGAAATATTCAATAGAAAGCAAGTTTAACGTCCGTAATCATTTATAAATGGAGGGAAAAACGCCAACCGGACAAATAAATATGCCTTCGCCCATTGAGCCAACATCAACGAGAATTCTGTACAATTGTTTCGTCCTTATTGGGGATTCATCAGCAGAATGTACTCGTTGATGTTTTACGCGAGCCAAAACATCAACGAGTACATTCTGCTGATGAGTCCCCAATAAGGACGAAACAATTGTACAGAATTCTCGTTGATGTTGGCTCAATGGGCGAAGGCATATTTATTTGTCCGGTTGGCGTTTTTCCCTCCATTTATAAATGATTACGGACGTTAAACTTGCTTTCTATTTCTTTTTTGCATTGAAAACACGTTTCTCAATATGAATATTTAAATCGTTTAACTTTGCAAGGCCTTCTGAGTCCCCTTTGCTTCCAACGCCTTTTCTTTCTTGCAATAATGGCCCACTAACGGGAATGTTTTTTGCTCGTGCAGCACAAAACTAATCGAAGACAACAGAGTCGATCGCACTTGTCTCCGTTTCCGAACTTTGATGTGATTGGAGTTTTCGTTGGAGTTCGTGATCCATATTTTCAAAATTTCCTCTGGCCGCTACGCATTACTGTAGCCTGATTCTATTGCTTTTGAAAAGCAATACAAGATCGTTCATTTTCTGTAGAATGTTGTCCGTTATTGGGAGTGTCCGCTAATCGGAGGTCAATACATGGAAACGTCTATATTAAGGGACTGGGGATTGCAAAATTGTCCGCTATTGGGGGGTGTCCGCTTTTCGGGAGTGTCCGTTAGTGGAGGTTTCACTGTAAAACGAAACAGAAATGTACGAAAGAAATTCAAAGGATAAGATCGTGAATAAATATGGAGGAAAATTGATAAACTGGGCTAGAGAGTATAATTTAGAAATTTTAAATGGAAATAAAGAAAAGTGATGTAGAGGGAAATTGGATCTTTATCGGAAGCCATGATTGTTCAGTAATAGATTTATTTTTGTTAATGAAAAAGTTCTAGAAAAATGTTTTACTTTTGAAATATTAGAAACAGAGATTTCAGATCATATGCCGATAGTAATAAAAAAATGCAAAATTACAAATTGAAAAGAGAAAAGAAATTAAAAAAATAAATAAATTGAACGTATATTTTAACAAAGAAAATGGAGAGTTTTACAAATCAGTAATAAAAAAGTCATATGGAAAATTTCGGACAAAACGTAGATGTAAATGAGATGTATAAAACTTTTAAAGACATTAGAAAAAAGGAATAACTAAAACCAAAGAAAGAGAAAATGACACAAGAGAAAAAAATGGAAATATTAGTTGGTTTGACAAAGAATATAAGGAAAAAAAAAGGGAGTAAAATGCAGTCTTAGAAATTTTAGAAAATACAATGAAGATAGATTAAGAGTGGAATATTTGGAAGATAAAAAAATATATAGAAACATCTGTAAAAAAATTAAGATACATGAAGAACTAACGAATATATAAGATTAAAAAGGGGAACAGAATTTTGAGATTTAATAAAAAAGTTTAGAAATAGGTTTTTATTTATAAATTATCTTGACTATATGGATAATTACGATATGGAATATCATTTTTATTAGTAACTAGAGGGTTCCTGGTTTAAGAAAAACATAAATTGGTTAGTAGATGAAGAAGAATTGAATGAAAGGGTAGATACGATCAGTTGAGAAATAGAGAACAATACGCTTGACAGTCAAATAAAGAAAAATGAATTAAATATAGTGATAAAAAAATTAAAAAAAGATAAATCACCCGGGACATATGGAATTAGAAATGAATGGATTATTAATGTACCTAATAATTTGATAGAATGGATATTAAAAAATAGTAAAAAATACCAGAAAATTGGAGAAATGGAAAAATTATACCTTTGTATAAAAAAGGAAATAAAAGTGAAACAAAAAACCATGGTAGGTGACCCAAAGGTGGCCAGACTGCACAAGGTGGCCATCTGCTTATATAATAGTCGGTATATGGCACCTGCTACTTGACAGCTGTCGCACTCTAGCGCTGGCTACTGAAAACTAAGCCATTTCGACGACACGTCGGCCATTACTGAGAAGACATTTGTTTTTGAGGATCGTTGTTCTTACTTTCCGCTAAGTATTAAATTAAATTTAATCGTGTAAAGTTTGGTTAAATGCAAGTTGTTGTATATTTTATTTTAAGTTCGGTCACTACTCATTCAGGACGTATTGTCACAGTTTAAGAATTTCATGGTAATGACATTGTTTAATTTGTGAAAACAATGTGCTGAGATGTGTACACAAGGTGACCCGCCAACCTGACCACCTTGGGAACATAAATACATGTATCCATTTATCTCATATTTTAATTATTCTTTTTTATGAAAACAATATTATAAAAGAATAAAACTATTGATCAAGCGAAGCTTCGTTACATCAAAAGAGATCATGGCCGGAAAAAGGATTTCTTTTTACCTTGTAAATAAAGATCGTAGCTGCTGCAATCGAAAATTCATAAATTTGACACTAGTTGTAAATGTGACAATTATTGTACTTTCATTACTTTTCTGATGATGTTAGCACAGGAAAATATTTTTTTTGGAGTAAAAAACTTTATTTCTCATAATAATGAAGTTATATCGTTTCCTTTTCTATTTCCGCGATCATTAACATAGCTTATTCCGTTGCTTATAAATTAACATACATTGTATATCTTTACTACATGAAGCTCAAAGTTTTTTCGGCCATGAGTTTATAGGTTTTGTCAGTTGATTAAATATTTCCTGGAAACCTTTTTTTCCTTTTGAAATACTATTAGTCGAAAGTTATCAGTATGTAATTGAAGAATATATTTTAGTGAGAGTGTAATCCTAACGTCAATTGTGGGCGAAGTTACTGCATACGAGACTCTGGGGTATTTCCTACATAGTTAAACGAGGGATCGACGAGGCCTTTCGCGTCCTATTGTTCAGGAATCGTCTTCAGGTCTGTGCTGTTTTAGTGAGAGGTATGCAGAATTAGATATAAATATTAAAAGTGCATTTCGAAGTATCTAAAACTCAAGAAACTGAAATTTAGCTGTGACACGTGATTCAGGACTTCATTCAATTTTAATTTCGTTTAAGAGAAGAAGTGTTTAACAAATATTGCAGATAACTTAAATTACGACTCGTTGTCGTTACTGAAATAAGATCAAGCTAACTTTTATCTACTATCTTTGGAATTGGTAAATTTCAATAATATCTGGTTTGTAAGTAAGAAATAAAATTTCATTTACATTACTGACATATAAATTATTCATTTTCTTGTATCTTTCTGAAAAACTTGTTTAACCTCAAGAAAGTTGAGGTATTAGATGACATAGATATGACATGAACAGAAGACTGATGTGAACAGCAAACAATTCAAATATTGAAAAGGAACTTTAAAAAAAAACTTCCCAGGTATGCCTTGCAAAAATACCTAATAAAACAAGTATCTAATAAAGCTTTCTATTTTGGAATAAAATATTATTCCTAAACAAAGCAGTCCATTTACGCAAACTGTCAATTTTTCGCAGGTTTGTTTTGATAACAAGTAAAATTCTAACTGATCATATAATCTTCTGTTTAGAAAAGGTGGTGCATGATAATAACTATTGAAGGTTCCGCGTAATATATTCTCACAACACTTCTACACGAAACATAATTAAAATCGATAGGTGATAATTAGAGATAAATCACGAATTTTAACACTTTAACTGCACTGAATTATATAAGAGCTTCTGTAATTGTTCATCGTCAAATTAAAACTCCTTAATAAAATTTTCTTCTCATCGACAAGTTATTTAAAATTCAATGGATTATCGCTGCTTGAGAAGATTTGAGAATGCAGTTTCATTCATTTGGTTGAATAAAACTTTTCGATAAATTACTTAAATTGCTGAATATGTGCTCACTTCTTAAAACTCTGTTTTCTTTCTTTCAAATGAAGAAAAAATATGGAAAAAAATGGGATTCCTTGTTTCAATTAATATTGGGTTTCGTATTTGTAACGGTTTTGATGTTTGATCTTCTAAGACACATTCCTGCAGGTAATTTGAGTGTTCTTCCCATTTTGCTAACTTGACGACTTTTCTCTGATGCTTTATAACTATTTTATATGTAAAGTTCCCATATTTTTTTAGTAGATCTCTTCTCCTAATTCTTCTACTATTAAATATTTCTAACATCACACCAAATTTAAATGTAAAGACTACATTTAATATGAAAAAGCAAATTGTTTATATTGTTAATATTTTCTCGAGGATTTTAATCTAATTTGGAGTATTGTTCTTCAACTTATTGTTATTTTAGGCTTGAAAAAGAAAAGACGTGTAATCTTTTCGAAAATTTGCTTTTTCATATTAAATGTAGTCTTTACATTTAAATTTGGCGTGATGTTAGAAATATTTAATGGTAGAAGAATTAGGAGAAGAGATCTACTAAAAAAATATGGGAACTTTACATATAAAGTAGTTATAAAGCATCAGAGAAAAGTCGTTAAGTTAGCAAAATGGGAAGAACACTCAAATTACCTGCAGGAATGTGTCTTAGAAGATCAAACACTGAAACCGTTATAAAAAATGGGATTAACAATACACACATAGGTGGTTTAATAGACATTTTTTTTACACATTTTTTTTATTTTGTAAATCTTTTTCTTGCTATCAGAAAGCAGATTTCGAATTAAACATAAAAATATCGATACTTATCTTTGAATATACAGTACAACTGTAAACATTATATTGTTATTTTAAAAATAGATCTTTTTCTTTACTTACTCATTAGTATCCTTCTAATACTAATTTCATATTGATTATACCTCTCACTTTACCACATTTGAATACAAAACAAAAGGATTAAAAAAAATCCATAAGGCAAAAATTAATTTCATTTGCTTGTAAATTTCGATCCCAACTTGTAAAAGAAAAACATTAATTTCGAAGAGATATCAGTACAACAACTATTCCTTGTAATTTCTTTTAATGATCTCAACACAAAATCAAGAAAAAAAAAACAAAAAAAAAAATAACCTACATATTTTGAGCAAACAACTTCCGCTGAAGTAGAGGAAAGGAGAAAATGAAAGAGGAAATAGCAAAAAATAAGAACAATAAGCTTATTTCGATTGTTTTTTTACTTGTACTTCCGCGATCGTTAATCTAGATCATTAGCTTATAAATTAACAGATACTGTCAGATCATACTCTTACAGTCCATATCTCGAATAATACCGTTTAGACTTTGAATTACTGTTAGGAGGAGTTTTTCTTTGTAATCTAAAGAAAATGTTGGTGCACTCTCAAAAATTCGATGTAATTGCCTGTAACAATTACTTGTCTTTGCTGAAATAAAGTCCATCTGACTGTAGTATCTTTGAAATTAGTAATTCTTAAAACTTGTTTTTTATAAGTGACGAAGATAGAATTTCCATTTATTTCCTGATATTTAAAATGTTATCTTTTTTGTATCTTTCTTAATAACTTTTCTGTAGAAAATTGTCTTACCATTACAATTAATATCCTATAAACATCTTAATGAATTAAACAACAAAGCAAACAAAGTCTAATAAATTATAGAAAAAAAAATACCTAACGTTCTGTTCATCAATGCATTTCGTTTGTTTATTTCGATGCTATTTGAAGTTACCCAGAAACCTTAAAAATTGAAAATAAAAATTTCATTTCAGAAGCCTACAAGATGTATCGATTTATAATAGAAGACAAAAAAAATAATACAGTTGAATCTCGATAATCCGACATTTGACAGTCCGACACGTTCGGTAGTCCGACGCCGCGTCGGATGACGTCACTGCACTTGCTGCAGACATCTCCCGTCTGCCCCATGACTCACAACAGTTTCAGTTTCAGTTTAATTGTTCAGTTTTAATTAAATATGTACTCAATATGTATTGTAACAATATACGTACTGTAGTACATACATTACTGTGTATACATAACTTACATTTTCTTGCCTTAGAAGTCAAAATTCAGTTTTAAAAAATCAACCTTCGTTAATCCGACATTTTTGATAATCCGACACTCCCTCGGTCCCATAACTGTCGGATTATCGCGATTCAACTGTACTTTTGAATTTTCGTAGAATTTCTAGAATTTGTAATAAGAAGAGACGTTTGGGGAATCAATGCAGGTAAGATCTTATTATCAATGTAGCTTAAAAGGAAATTTTGGAAGAATATATCTTGAACTGGGGCAATTGCTGTTTTTATAGATTACGTAGTTTGTGTTTATTCCATTGTTTCACCAGCGCCTTTATACATTCAAAATTTTACCATTAAAATCAATAAAGTCGTCCGCTCGAGTTACGTGCATGATCCTGTAAGAGAATGAATGACATTTTCGACCATACTTTGGAACAACGATTTAGTTTCGATTTAGCAACAATGTATGATGAGCAGTAGCGCATACAGCGGCAACTTTCCTCGGCAGTCGACAATCGGTACTGTCTTCAACAGTTCCTCAACATTTCAACAGAACCCCGGTTTCCAAAATAGGTTCCGTTGCAGTATCGGCATCTCCGCATGTCATCTTTATCAACATATCACGTCGTTCTTATATGTTGTAGATAATATTTTCTTAAGAATAGTTCGGATTATATTAATCTCATTTGCTTGACGTACGTCCCGGATTGATTTATGGATTTTAACAACATGTAGTATTCTTAGAGATTTTGCAGATGTACTTGAATCCTTTGTCTTAACTTTCTTTTGATTTTTATAAAATTAATAATACAATGAGTAATAAACCTTTCAGAATATTCATGTAAGAGGAGTTTCTGTTTCTTAATATTAGTTCCTCTGTTGATTTTGTGTTTGAAAAATAGGTTATTTGTGTATTTATCGTTAAATATTTCGCGACATTTTGTGCAACACGGCCCTTACAAGCCCAAACAAAAACCCTTGTGAGGAATCACAGAAAAAGAGCAGGCTATTGATCTTGAAGTTATAAACGAAGTTGTAAAGTAAATGTGATCGCACATGACTTCGGATGGCCTCATTCTACAGTGACAACCAATTTGAAAAATAAGCATAAAATCGAAGAGACTGTGAAAGGATCTGCTTTCATTAAATCAACGATGGTGACGAAACAACGACAAGTCTTTTTTCTAATCGAAAGCTACAAAGTTCAGCAACAATCTTGGCAAATATTAAGCCCCGCGAACACCATCCGATTTTGCACCAACTTAGTCGGCCAACTTTTAGTTTTCGAGTCGCTAGAGCCGACTTTGAGCAGGTTTTTCAGCGACTTGCCAGCGAATTTAGTTGTTGCTGCACAACCAACTCGAGTCGGCCAACTCGGAAAAGTTAGTCGGAATCACCAATCACAGGGCGGCGTTGGAACACTTCAGTCATGACGTCACGCCCACGGAAAGAAATGGCGTCTAAAACGATGTTCACCGATTCGAGTCGAAGACAAGCGAGTACACAATGAATATCAGAGTATTGCGAGTTTCTTTCATGGATAAATAAAGTTTAAACTGAAATGCAGTAATTGTATGCGGCAGAATTTATCAGAGAGGTTTCAAAACCTCGATTTTTTTCGGATTTTCCACAGCTGCTGGGGAAACGCATTGAATTATGGGATTGTTGCTATCGCGGCCGATTTCATTTGCGAGTTGGATGGTGTCCTAGTCCAACAAAATCGGACCAACTCGGAAGTTGGCCGACTAAGTTGGTGCAATATCGGATGGTGTTCGCATAGCTTTAGGACTCCTCTTCTCTCCTTCAACATTACTATTGATATTATTTTATATCAATACTAATTGTTAACAGTCCCATGTGAAATATACAGTGTTTGGGATAGTATACTAATTAGGGTTAAGTCTTTAACCCCTATAATTCTGTTGATTTAATATATCGACTTAAGTCCTGCTGGATTGCAATTTTTCTATTTCAGCATTTCATTTTTTGTTAACCCTATTATAAATATCTACGGAAAGGAGTAAAGCGTTGTGCTCTCCCGCTGAAATATATATTGTTTATAGAACAGGAATATCATTTACCCTGCTATTTATGTTATATTGTTTTGTTTTTTTAGTTAATAAACCATTTGTAATATGTGATATTTAATGCTTGATATGTTTATGATACGCTTGACTATATGATATGCTTGATTACTTTAGCATATTTTTTTCTAGGAATAAGTTTAGTGTTTCTTGCATGTTGTGCTGGTGTTTAAGAATATATTCTGATTTCATTGTTTGCTTATACGCATTTTATATATTTAGCTTATACATCTGGTCAGTAAGTTTTCAGTCATAAGATTTATTTTCTACGATGCACAGACAAGGCGAAAACGATACGGAAATCCATTTCTTAAAAATTACGAGGATAGTTTCTATCAGACATTATCTTTATTTAAGTATAAAAATATAGGTTGGACTATAATCTTGTTTCTGGTGGTTTTAAATGGGCCCAGCGGCCATCGCAATCTTCATCCACTGCGCAGAGTTCTTATGTTAGCTGAATAACGCCAATTTCTTTAGAGACAAAGGATTACATCATTGGAGAATATCGTAAATGTTTAACTGCTAACTCGACATTTCCCGTCTAAGAGCAGCATATTATTTCATTTTCTTATTTAGAGGCTTTGCCACTATTGTCAACGGAGACTAACTAGGATTACCAATTCCCTAGCTCTTGAAACCCTACTGTTAATATTAAATACAAGTGCTCATATTTTCACAAAAACTATTGAATAAATAAAAAATAATGTTAAATCCGTTATTTGAATAAATCATTTTGTAATGTTAATTGCATTTTGCTATTCAAAGTTTTTTATTTTTTTTATTTATGTTTTTATTTTTTATTTTCCAACGTCAATAAATTAAAACTTTTTTAATGAAATTGGTGAAATTTTATTCTAATTCTTAAGGTTTCAGTTTCGTTATGGAAACTTATTAATAAATAGTGGTTGTTTCAAATTATCAAATGTTTAACGAATTCTATTAATTCTACTTATAATTTTCAATCTACTGTTACTTTCTCTATAGCAATTATCTTGATATGAATTATAATTCACTTTAATTCTTCCTATAATTTATTTTCTCTTACAGATATTAAAGTAGGAAACTTAAGAAACAAACTTGAAAATATTTTAAAGAATAGAGAAGTATAAAGAAAACAGATTGAAAAAAATATATAAATATTCAAAACAATCTGCAATTAATGAAAAATTGCAGTTAAACACTAAACTTTGTTTTTGGAAATAATAAGTCATTCCTTAAATCCGAAAGTTTTGAATCCTTTCGGATCACACTGATAACATGAATTCAAACACAAATCTTTCAATAACAAAAGGAAATTTAACAGTTGAACGAGGGTTAGAAATTTCATACACAAAAATCCCTCTTAGAATCCCAGGCCTGCCAGGGATTTCAAAGATTTTCAGTAACAAAACGAATAAAACTCAAAAGATTATTTGGATCAGTTTATTACTTATTTGTCTGGGTGCCAGCGTTCTTCAATGCTCTAAATGTCTTAAGGAATACTTATCTGAAGAACCAGTTGGAACTTTTGATATGATTGAAGACAATGAAATATCACTAGGACCTATATTAGTTTGTTCATATGATCTTCCAACTCGAAATTATGTATTGAACTTGATAAAGGATAAACTTTCTAATAACACTGACTTGCTTCCTTTGCTGAACATGACTATGGATACCATTTGGTACAGATAGAAACTCCATCCTGATAAAATAAAAATTGAATTCAGGGTAAGTGAAATGACTTTCATAATAAATAAAATTCGGGGATATGAAACTAAACTAAAATAAAAAACAAATTAAAACATAAATTCAAGTCTTAAATTCAGCTGTAGAAAATGATAGACTTCATGGAACCTGAGCAGTTGAGTTTACTTTTAAATTATAACAAGCATCCTCAAATATCCTGTGAAATCATCTGAATTTTTTTATATTAAATACAAATAACCCTTTTTTTTAATTGTAATTAAATTGTAAATCTATTGTGGATTCGTAAATCTCAATTCCATATTATTATTTAATATTATTAGCAACTATTTTATAAAAAAGATAATAATTTTTATCAAAAATGTGAACTTGATTTTAATGCCATTTGTTGAAGAAAGAAAAAAAATGTGCTATTAAATATTTTGTGGAGTAATTTTGCTCAGATATTAAAATCTAAATGTTGATTCTGCTCACTGATAAGTTCTTTGTACGGGAAGAAAAAATAAATAATAAATACTGTAAAGTTTATTACAGTATTTTCTGTAGATCAGTAACTGTAGTTATGGGTTTCAGGTTAAAGGACAATTTTGAAACACTTTTCTTGGACATATGTCCCACAAAAATGTGTACGCAGTAATAGACTTAAAGCTTCTCAAAACATCTATTATAAATATTAACCTATTGAATATTCTAAGCTACATACATATAAATTTTAAATCTTGATGAATAAGTAGTATGGTTCGGACAAGTGGCCTCTTTAATACGAAATTAAAAATAGAAATATTAATTTAAAATAATGAAATTTACCCAATATAAGTAATTCCTACTCTAAATCCAGATGGCATAATTCCAATAATTTGAATAAAAAAGCAATGAAGCAAAAGAAAAAGAAAAAAAAAAAAAGACGGCTAATATCAAGGCCTCGAATATTAAACTAGTGAAAAAAAAATCCTTTGAGACACTGAAAGATGGAAAAGTCTAGCTGGCAAGAACGTCTCAATGTTTTAAGCGATCTTAGGTTTATTTATTGGCAAATTATTCCCTAATCACAATGTGAAGTTTCAACTGAGTTTGAAACATTTTTGGATAAAAAACGTAGCATTGAAATTGTTAGCATTTCATAGTAGTATTTCTCAAAGATCAGTTACAATATTGAAAAATGTAAGTAGTACGTAATTCAGATGTAAATAGTAATTCAGATATAAGAATGAATGATAAAGAAGTTCTTTACTTTGTTTTATCAGCAGTTTTGAAAGCAAATGATAAAGGCTAATGAAATGACAACATATTGAATTTAATTGTACTAATAAATTAAATTTCCATTGAGTGTTTGAATCAGCAGATAAAATATAGTAGCTTGTAGCTTTTTTCTCCAGTTAGGGTTGTTGATGAAGAAGGTAATATATCATATAGTACTGTAAGTAAGTCACATACTTACAGTACTAGGATAGTGTTTGTCTCAACCATTGAATTTGAATTTTATGAAGTAGTGTTGGTTAGATAAAAACATTCCAAACCACTAAGACTGATAAAGTAAAAAAAAAAAAAATGGAAGAGATGCCATTGAAGTATTTTATAATTTCACACCTGTGATATATTTGAATGTATCTCAATAGTGCTTTAGGAGCCTTTTTGACTCATTCAGAAAGAGATTTGAACGAAAACATTTACAAAATCCTTTAAAAAGAGTGTTTTATTGCATATTTAATTTTAACATGTTGAAATGCA
>JAFIDM010000002.1:78474248-78489905 GCA_023159025.1 Thereuonema tuberculata | reverse complement strand
ATACAGTTCTAATTTCCTTAGACTTCACAGTGTCTACTCGGCATTTGGGACAGATTTTTTTCGTGTGTTCCAAACCGAAAACTATATCCCTGACATTTTTTATTCAAATCCGTATTTCACGACGAAATCCTTGTCATGTTAGTGTTTCTATAAATAAATAAGTTCATAAGAGAAAGAAATAATATCCCCAATCAACATTTAAGTCATAAATAAGAAACTAACATATATATAAATCCTCTTTTTTTTTTTGTTTTGATTTCTTTTGAGTCAATTCATATCCAAGTGATGAGCAAGCCACAATTGTCTATCTGTCAAAGAAGTTGAAATTAAAAAATAAATAACAAACAAAATTGAGTTTTGGTTGTCTCTCATTTTAAGGGAAGATGGTTTCAGAAAGTTTTGGACAATTTGAACAATCACTTAGTGAAGCGAGGTTATCAGGAAGTACTGAAAAAACAAAACCTGACATAAAACAGGATATTAAAGTTTTTTTAAATTAATATCTACTTTTTCACTTTTTATGAATAACTACTCATAACTGCTGTTTGTGATATTTTCATAATTTTGTCTTATATCTAAATAGTAGTTAGTTAACGCAATGTATGTTTATTACAGTTTTGGTTTTTTTTCTTTTCAAACAAAGGGTTGGAACATTGAAAGCTTTAAATTGCAATTTTAAATCAAAATAATGCACGCCCTTGGTGATAACAAAAAAAAAACATGATAACTCAAAAACTACTTCCTCGAAAGATGAAATTTTAGACGATTAAGGCGTTCCAAAGAATATCCCTCTTGACATCAGTAACAAACGGAGTATACCTTCTTGAAGTAATAACTCCTATATTTGCGTATTATTATTTGGCTATTTGTTTTATCTTACAGAAAGAAAAATTCTCATATAATATTTACATAAAAATTCTATTTTAGAGATACAACTTGAACTCTTGGAAAAACCCTTGTGCTGACCATGGAACAGTAGGAAAATGTATGACACATTGTATTCAACAGAAGTTTAGAAACTTATCGTGCAGGTAAAATATTTCACTTTCTATCTCTAACTCTAAACTGAATGAGAACTTAAGTAATAAATAAAAGGTTTTTTCTTCTTTTTGATGAATATAAAATAGACTGCGAAAATAAGTTACAAAAATGTTCCATATAATTTTTAAAAATTATAATATAGTCAAAAATCAATCATACAATATATTTTTTTTTCATTCTTAATTCTATTTCTAAGATCTACTCTTAATATATTACACATACACGATCGCGAAATAGCAATAAAGAAAAGCATTTATGCAATAACGTACGATGTGGAAAAAAAAATAACTCATAGAATTGCTAGATAGTAAAATTTGATGTGAAAATCAATTATCACTACACTGATATAATGAAAAAAAAAATTGGCTCTGTAAAACATTAAAATAGATGGAACCGTTCAACTACACAAAAAAAAAAAGAAATTAATAAATTAGTTTAAAGTGAACTGCTATCTCCTTTATTGCTTAATTTAGAAATAATACTGCAAGAGTAGAATACAAACACCAAATAAAATTTAAATAAAGGAAGCAGTACAGTAGAACCTCATTATAACGGACTAATTGGGGCTGAAGGTTGTCCGTTTTAATGAAAGTCCGGTTTATAACAAATAATTCTATATCGGTGTAATGCATCAGGGTGTACATCAATGAAAGGACAATAGTTAGCTATAAAAAATACTTAACGACATGACTCAAAGGTTACTGAATAAAAACTGATGAGTGTGTCGGCAATTTGTGGAATTTCAGACAAGAACGAAATTAAATGATCGATAGAATTGAGAAAGCAAACGAAGGAACAACGCTACAAAGTTGCGAATCCTGCCTTGTAGCGTTGTGCCTTCGTTTGCTTACTCAATTCTTTGAATCATCGGGCACGTTAAAATTTTTTTTTCATTAAATGATCGATGTTTAATCATTGCTTGGAAATGTAAAACTCTTCAGATAAACATATGCATCCTTTATTATTATTATATTTTTTTAAAAAACTGTCCGTTATAAGCGATGTCCGTTATGATGAGGTTCTACTGTAAATAATTACATACCTAAATCAAAAGTTTAATGTTTAAAGTAGTGGTATTGATAAAAAAAAATATTGATACATAATCAATTGCAAAAATTATACATATCTATTTAAGTATTCCCACCAGACCTAAATAGGCCATTGTGGTTCAGTTGATGTTAGACTCCCAACATGTTGTGACCATCAGAACTAAATTGTGGTTGGAAGGTTAGCTCTTCGCCCGCTTTTAATCCCAGGAAAAGAAAACCGGTAACCATTCTTAAGAGGGAACATGGATCTTAGGACCCTGCTGGAGAAGAATTTACCATGGAAAACTGTCGACCTCCCCAGACCACTTGGCAACCGGACCAACTACATAGGGATCGTCCATTAATCACGTGAGGCTCGAAAGAGGGGGGAGGGGGTTCAGGAAAAAATCACGAACTATCACAAGGAGGGAGGGAAGCGTGTAGTAAGATATCACGTGTATTTATTTTTTCGTTGTACGCGCGATTTCAAAACCGAAAACCCGTGGTCCGAGGACAATGTCTATTAAATATATTCATGTACCAGTACAATTATATGTTTTTTACATGCTTACACCTTTCCTTTATTATTTTTATGCCGGTCAGAAACAACCTGCAACCTTAATGTCGGTCTGGACATTTTTATCACGGTGCTTAATTTTCCAGCATTAACTTAGATTACACCTGTATTTAAAGATAATATTCTGAAAATTTTTAAGATACTTTGTACCAAAAAATTTTCATGGTTTTGGGTAGGGGGGGGGGGTAGTCTAAAACCTCACCCCGTATCACCAGGGGGGAGGTGGGCGTTAAAAAGTTGCTAATAAACATCACGTGATTAATGGACGACCCCATATCTATTTACGTCGCTGAAATAAAAGCATAAAACTCCTACAGTCGCATAAAGATCTGTCTAAAAAGAACTCTGTCAGAAGTACTTAAACGAAATTATCGTAAAAATAAGTATCCTACTCGAACCTGCGCACGACAGACCTACAAATACCTGGGCCTACAGCAAGCCCGCATCATTGACAACATTAAACAAACATT
Source organism: Thereuonema tuberculata (assembly GCA_023159025.1). Taxonomy (NCBI): domain Eukaryota; kingdom Metazoa; phylum Arthropoda; class Chilopoda; order Scutigeromorpha; family Scutigeridae; genus Thereuonema; species Thereuonema tuberculata. The sequence goes on along the minus strand of JAFIDM010000002.1, from coordinate 78,486,789 downwards.
AAAATGCACTCAAGAACACATTCCGTGCTCGCGTTCACAACATCCTCAAAACACAACTCAACGCCAGAAATAAAATTAAAGCCATCAACACTTTTGCCGTCCCCACACTAACATATTCCTTTGGCTAAATTCCAAGGAAAAACACCGAACTCGAAGCACTACAACGCACAACAAGCAATACATTCACGAAATACAACATGCAGTGCACCAAGTCCGCTACGGAAAGGATGACTCTTCCCCGCAAGGAGGGAGGCCGAGGACTCATCAGCGTACACGATCAACAAGTACAAACACTTTGGGAACACTTACACCAAAGAGCATAACACACCTCATCTCCCTGGATCACGAAAACTCTTATCCGACACCCACACTCAGCAGCTGCGTGAATCATGAACTCGTAAGGAACTCCATGGTAGACATCGTTACGAACTCAGCCAGCCTCATGTCGACATGGAAGCGTCGAACACATGGCTGATGAGTGCTGAGCTGTTTGAGGAGACCGAAGGGTTTATGATCGCGATCAAGTCATCCCCATAAGCGACTAAAAGAAACACATAACACATAATATTAGGCTGTCCCCTTCTCTCCCAAACAGACTATCTCCACCGGCACAATCAGCTAGCAAAGATCGTCTATCAATAGCTAGAACGCAAACACTCACTTATTAAGAACACAGTCTTATACTACAAGTACACACCACAAAGCGTATTAGAGTCACCCTCATATAAGCTGCACTGGGACCGTCCCATCCACACACACAAAACCATTCATCACAACAGCTCTGACTTGACACTTATTGATAAGGTCAACAAACAGAATTATCTCATTGATATTGCAGTGTCTATCAGCAAGAACATGCAGAAAACTCACGCAGACAAGATCAGTAAATACATCGATCTAGCACACGAGCTTCAGAAGCAGTGGAGGCAGGACCGAGTACGAGTTTTAGCCATCGTCCTCTCAGCGACTGGTCTGGTGCCTCACGCATTGCACCCCAGCCTCAGCACACTAGGAGTTCACAAAAACACTTATGCTCCAGAAGGCTGTGGTATTCAACACAACACGCATAGTTAGGAAATTTATGGATACAACCACACATCCCTAACCATTCTTGGACATTTTTTTTTTACACTTGGCAATATGTTCTTTGGTCCTTGACCCGCCATATTGTCTTTGCTGGGGAAACCCAAGGTTTGAAACATTTACATAATAATAATGTTGTTTGTAGCATTACTCGTCAATGTCCAACTGTATTTCAGCTCGAGGATATCAAATACCCGTATAATAAAATGTCATCATTGAACTTTTGCATGTCAGCATAATTTCCATTACATATTCAAAGTAATTCCTCGTCATTATTTTAACAATGTACAATGGAAATTTCACTTACTAGGCCTAAATGATTTCCCAATTTGTTCTGTATTGCAATGACATTTTTTTTGCTATTGCCATGAATAAAATGAAACATATTAATATTCTTACTTCAAGTTCTCAGAAGTCCAACTTTTATGATTTCTGATCACACTTAAGTAGGCCTATATCATTTATTCTGAATAAATGTTTGAATCTATTTGTGACGTATTGAATCTATTTGTTTTCTTCATTGTTCCTCTTCAGCTTACCGCATTTTATGGATTCGGATCTGAAACCTTGTGATAACCCGGACTCCTTCAATACCACCTTTATTGCTGTTGAGAAGATTCTAATGGAAACACATACTTCTTCTTGTAATTGTCCTCGCAAATGTACGGAGAACTACTACTTACCAAAGTTTCCCAGAATTTCACTGAAATTTGTTTTTCAACTTGAGGAACTATGGCTTATATTCTATTATTCAACAAATGTATTTGTCGCTATTGAAGAATATCATCAATTGACTGCTAAATACTATATTTGCTAAAATATGTGGAAATCTCTGTTTGTATTTAGGATTTTGCTTCCTATATATTTTTGAAGTGCTAGAGTATTTACTGATTCACTGTTCAAAAAGAAAGTAGCAATGAAATACTTTTTATTGTTGCACAAACTTAATAATTTCGCACATTCAAAATCGTTGCACTTAAGTACTCTTAAGAAAGATGCTGCGATTGTATCGAAAAAAAAAATGACTAAAAAAAAAAACTTGTAAAATGAAATAATGTTTCAAATTCTTTATTGTATCTAGTATTTTCTTTTATAACATTGAAATAATATTTTGATTATGAAATGTAAATCACATGCATAATTGCTTTTCGATTACATCATTCGCCTTATTTACTTGCTATTAATAAATGAATTTTAAAATTTTAAAAAAAATTTAAAATTCATTAATGCAAGAAACTTTAATAAAGATTTATTGTAGTTAGATTTTTCAGCAAAATTACTTTGCTTAAATACACTAAAAAGATGTTGACATTCAACTTTGGCAGAAAATTAAAAGACATTTATTGTAATCTCTCAATAGTTTCTTTTTATTAATATTATTAATATGATACTTACATATAATAAGTATCTTATTCATATGTAAGGAATAAAAATGTAGCGGAACAGTTCGTACTTGAAAGGTTTGTAAACCAAAACATTTTGTATTGCTTGTATTGAAACCAGTAACTAAACTTCTAAATGAATACGATATTTTTTTACTATCATTGACATTAAAAGCACATTGCAAATTAACATATTTCAAATCTCTAAATGTTTCTTAGATAACCAAATTATATAACTATGTTGTTTTTTTTTTGATGTAATAAAAAGAAATTTTGTAAGTTTTATATAACTATGTTCTTGTGAAATACTTGTTTCAACAATGTCTACTTTAAAACTTAAAATAGGTAACATTAATAGTAAAATTTTACTACTCTCTGTTCCACACATTAAAAACAGAAAAGTATAACTTTACTCCATTGAAGTCATAAAAGTGCATAAAACAAATTTGCGAAGAAATTAATGTGCCAACTTCGAAAACTTGCCTTTATCTACTTTTATGGTTTTAATAGAGTGCGAGTAAAGATACACTTTATATTCAGTATCTAAATGCATGATTAAATTTGATCTGTCACTTTAGGTTTTAAATTTAATTCTGCATAATGATTTGAAAATCATTTAGGACATTGATTTATTGGGAAAAAATCATTTAGAAGATCTAAAACCTGTTTTCCCAATTTTATGTTGTAATAACTACCAAATTCTGTAGAGAAAACTTAAAAAGAAAAAAAAAAAAAAAAACATTGATTAAAAAAAAATCGTTCTTGGAAAAATTCGCATTTTCTATCTTATCCTGAGTTTTTCTGTAGAATAATCTTCCGTGTCCGGCGGCCATCTAACACTAATTTGTTAGAAAGTGCAGCAATAAACAACTACAGCAATGAAAAATTAATCGGGACTTCGTCGCGATTTCGCATTCGTCTTTGGCTTCACGTTTCACAACACTCGATCAAATACCAACACAACTTTCAGATATATTTTTTATCCTCAACCAAATTTCTGTTTTTAGAAAAATACTGAATAAGAAATACAGTTTTATAATATTCTTTACAATACAAATATTTATATTTATGGGTTGTAGTTCTGAATCCTATACTGTATTAAACAGTTCTTTCTTTACAATAGCTTCACCAGTGTCTCCATTCTCTTTTAAATCCTCTGATAAGCATCCATCCAACATGGTTGGATTTTAAAATCAACAATAACTAGAATCTGCGTTCTTATGATGTAGAAGTGCTTTGTCTTCATGTTTTTTCTTTTGAGTTTGATTAGATTCAAAAACTAATTATTCTCCATTGCAACTAAAACTCTTAGATTCATATTACAAAACAAAAAGACATAAAAAAATTGTTTCAAAAACATTTAGATAAACCGTTACTCTGAAATGAGTTTAGTTTATTGAAGGTGAAAAACAAGAAGAAAACCATTCTACATTCTAAACATTATATTGTATTGATTAAATTTGATTCATGTTAATAAAAATTATAAAAACGAGAGCATTCTTTCTAAGTTTTTTGAAAGAATAATATAATACTATTTTTTAGAATAGTTACAAAAGCTCTTTCCCAGCTGCAGATAGAATTAATTACATTTGAAAATATTGGAAAACAATTCTGTTAAATATATCGTAATGCTAATTGGACACAAGAATTTGGAAAAAAAAGAAACAACAATTTTAATAAGGTTACTTTAAAAGACGTTAAAGCAGTAATAATAAAATTCAAATAAGTCTACAACAATATAACTTATTACATTTCTTAAAAAATAACCGGTTTTGTTTTTAATTTTGATGTTAATCCGTATGCCAATCTTTAGAATTCTTATCAACTTCTGAACCATTCTGTTTTGTTGAAATTATCAACACGCACACAGTGGAATTACATTGAGAAATCATAAGCATTTTCTTCTTTCAAGAAATCCGTTATGTCATCATAATCTTTGAATCTCCGTATGGCGTCGATGAAGGTGTAGGAGTTAGATGAAAGTTGAATTCGGTTTTATATCAGGCATTAATATGTTACAGCATGAAATACCAACAGTCCTGCACAATGTTGAAATGGCATCTTTCCACAGGACATGGGCATGATTCTGCAAAAGTTGCTGAGGCTCAAGGAATTTTTCATCAACACTAGCTTCAATTTGTTGCTAATTTTTTAAAACCTAATATTTGAAAAGTATTTTGAGATTCCCTTTTTCGTTAGAAGTTTATATTAGAATTTACGATAGAAAATAAAAAAGATAGTATAGGATAAGATAACATACAAATACTTCTGTATCATTAACATCAAAATACGTATTAGAAATAATAATTTACTCCAAATCTCATACCGATATTCTTCAAGGAAGTCTTGATGTTAAGACGAAATATCGGTATGAGATTTGGAGTAAATTATTATTTCTTGTACGTATTTTGATCTTAATGATACAGAAGTATTTGTATATTTAGAGTCTTCGAGACATTGGTGAGTTTTTTCCGTTATTATGATTTTTTTTCGTTTCATTCAAAATGAATTCGGAAAGAGGACATTGAAGATTGTTAGAGAACACAGGAATTCTGTCAAAAAGCTGGCAGTATGGGAAGCACACGATGAGTTTCTTGAAGAAAGTAGGAAGGTGATGGTTTTTCCAAAACCAATTAATAGTTTAAGAATCCCTTTGATCCAGAAAGACAGATCTACGATGAACATAATCTCGGACTTCAAATGGAACATTTTCTTGAACCAGTCATGTTTAGTTAAACAAAAAATAAAAGCACCACAGAAAGAAGAAATGTATTTTAATAAAATAATGAAAGTCACTCTGCCTAATGCAATTTATGAAGATGTTATGAAAATTGAATGGTTATCTTATAAGAGGGAGAAAAAGACATTAAGTGATAAAAAAAGATCTAAATTACAAAATAGAATTAAGGAAGAAGATGACCATAGATATGAAAAATTTTGCTAACAGTCTAATTACATAGTGAACATCAGCAAAAGGAATTTAAAAAGACGTGAGATTATCGCTCTTAACAGAGGTATGGACTTCAATGTAAAAGGAAAATTAAGTGTTAATGAAGTAGTTTCTGAAGTAGAAAAGAAGTTGTTTATGTTTTAAGAAAAGAAAGAGAGACTGTTTACCAAATTTTCAATAATTTAGAGAATAATAATAAATTGAGACCTAATATTTCAGAAAGGGACATCAAAAGCATCCAAAACTTAATAAATGATAAGGAGTTAAAAATTGATAAATCAGATAAAGGCAATGTGTTGGTTATTATGGACAGAATAATATTTAATGAAAAAGTTAAAGCAATGCTAGAATCAGATGATTTTTCAAAATTAAAGGAAGACAAAACCTTTCAACTTTGTAAGAAAGTAAAAAATGAAATTCAGGATTATGAAAAAGAAAGGAATCATTAGTAAGTACGGTACCACTACAAAGATATGCCAAAATGCATGACTAAAACTCCAGATTTGGAACCAAAGGTAAAGACACAAGAAAGAATATCCTATTAGACCTGTAATTAAGTCATTCGGTTCCCCGTCACAAAATTTAGGAAGATTCCTTAATACAATTATAAAAGAAATGAAATTAGGTGATCCTAACATAATATTGAAAGATACACAAGATGAAATTAACACCATTAAAGAATATAGGGACATTAACAAGAAGAAAAAGATAAGATTGTACTCTCTTGACATAGATTCAATGTACACCAATATCCCGATAAAAGAAGCTTTGGATATTGTAGAATTAAAATTTACAGATGAAATACAACAAAAATTTAAAATAGATAAAGCTCATTTTATGAAGTTAATAACATTAATTTGTAATAATAGTTATTGTAGGTATGATGAAGAAATGTTCTTGCAGAAAAACGGTTCTCAATGGGTAGTCCCATTTCAGGAACTATTTGCAATTTGTATGTAAATTGATTGGAAGCAAATTATATCAAAAAATGGAAAGGAGCTGAATACGTATATAAAGGCTACGTTGATGACGTTCTTGTAATTTGGAGAGGGAGCAATAGACAATTCACGAGGTTTTTAAATTTCATAAACAGTATTCACAAAGATATAAAATTCAAAATGGAAGAATAAGTAGATAATAAAATTGCTTTTCTGGACATTTGTGCAAAAAATACAACATCAGGTCTAACATAACACTTTGGAAAAGAATATCAAAGCAACCATATCCTGAATTTTGAATCCAACCATCGGCATCCAAAAAAAGAACGATAATTATGAATAACCTAAGAAGGATAACGGGTTACACAGAGGATAAAAAACTTTGGCACAGGAAGATTCAGGATCTCAAAAATAGACTGATTATGAATGAATATCCTGAGGAATTTATTTTAAAGACATTTCAAGAATTTTTCAGGAAGAGAAATTTCCAGAAGAACAAAGACATTATGAAGTATAGAAAATGTATAAAATTACCAATAGGGATCAATGTTAATAGCTGCGTAAGAAATGTTTGTAAAGAGAATGAAGTAAGCTTAATATATTTCAAAAGTAATAGATTGTTTAAGAAACGTGGAAGAAATGAAGAAACATTGCGTAGGATGGGGGTGGTTTATGTTTTGCAATGTAGAGATTGTCAGGGGATGTACATAGGGAGCACGGGCAGGGCAATGAAGGAACGATTAGATGAACAGATACGAGCGTTCCAAGGAAAAAATAAAAATATTTCATAGTGTGCACACCACTGTTTAAGATATGGACACAATTCGGACCCCATTGTGAACATAGTATATGATGTTCAAGATGAAAGTAAAAGATTAATATTGGAATCTTGCCTGATAAATTGTTGTTATTGTTTTAATAAAGATAAATCCCTAAAGGTTAGTGGAATATCGCTAGGGATTTTTAGAAAGTCATTAATGAAAAATAAAAGAATAAAAGAAATTGTGAAATTGAAGTAAAAGAAAAAAAATTAAAAATTTATAAAAGGTTTTACGATCACTGATATTGTAATAATTGTCTTTCCGATTTCACCTTACTTTTTATTGTTATTATCGTTTTTATTGCTGATATTATTTAACATCATTTTATTTTTAACAAAGGTTTGATGTTGTTCACAAAGGTTTGATGTTATTCAGTTGTTAAGAATAATTTTTCTTCTTTTAATTTGTATTTTGAATAAGAACCTTGAGGAAGTCTTGATGTTAAAACGAAATATCGGTATGAGATTTTGAGTAACTTATTATTTCTTGTACGTATTTTGATGTTAGGATAAGATAACTTTATATATTCTAACCATTTCAATTTAAACACTTAATGATGAAGCCTAATCCCGTTTAAAATTATTAATAGCCGTAGTAATATTTAAACTAAGCGGTATAATTGAAACGATGAAGAATCACATTAATCGTCATTTTTTTACCAGTGCTGTTAACAATCATTCTCTTTTTTCACATATGGAGTAAATTGTTTTGGATAGTTCACATACTTGACATCCTAGAAAAAAAAACAGAAAATTTGTCTTAGAAATTAAAGGACATAATATAGAATGTAGCAACTATCTAAACAGAATAAAAATAAATTAAAAATGTAGAAGTAAGGAAAATTTAAAGTAAATAATTAGAGTAAATTTTCTAACTCCATGACGCTCAAAATTTGAGCCACTGCCTTCAAACTTCTCAACAGAAATTAAAAACTACACTACTAAGCTCGTAACATTGTTGTGCTCATGCCATTGTTTTAGGAGCGGACGAAGTTTAAGACCACCCTCAAAGTAGATATTAAAAAAAAAAAAACTCAGAGCTGCAGTTAGAGATGAACTTTGTTATGAATTCTCAGTATCCATATCTCTCACTTCCTTTATTCTCATCGTGTTCTAAGAAGACAGAGAAAAACGATGAAAAGGCCTTTGTCAAAATCGTCATCGTTCTGCTACATTCATATGTAACTAGCTAAGTATTGTTGTTTAATATCATAAAATTATAGTATAATCAATGGAAGAACAGTGTGAAGTTGAGCGAGTAGCATTCATTCGAGAAAGTACAGAGTTTAAGCTCAGTATCCATGTTGTTTTTATATCATCTTCTTCTTCATGTGCCATTTCCATCCAGGAGGTCGGCGACCATGGTTCTAAAATTTTCTCTGTCTCTTGCTATTCTGGAGCATTCCTGGTAATTCTTGCCAGTCCAGTCTCTGATGTTGTCAAACCAATTCTTTCTCGGTCTTCCTCTGGGTCTTCTCCCATGCAACCTCCCTCCAGCATCAACCTCTGTAGATCATATTGTCTCATCAGGTGACCGAAGTATTTCATTTTTCTTTTCCTTATGGTCTTAATCAAGGATTTCTCGTATTCAGCCAATCTCAGTACCTTCTCATTACTCATTCTTCTTGTCCAAGGAATTTTAAACATTCTTGTTTTTATATACGGGAAGAATGTCCCCAACCGTTTAACAGAAGTTATAAAAAGCTAAAGTTATACAAAATAGTAATGCAAAATTTATACTGTTTTTTGCAAACAACAAACAGAAGAAATAATAAACAACCAAGGAGTGCCATAACGGTGCACCTATTCAATGATAGTGCTTATTGTTTACGTCGATAATTCCATTAGAACATTGAATACTAATCGAGGAATTCGTGCTTATCTCAACACTATATTGTAATACGGTGATTGGTTTATATAACAAAAACTTAAATATGAACAACAGAAATGAAGTAAGCACTATAAATATAAAAAAAATAAAAACCAAAGTTATTATATTCAACGAAAAATCTGATAAGGACAAATATACGGACTGACAATAAACATATTAAACAAATCTCCTGCTTTGCCTATCACATCTGTGAACTCTCTACTGATTCCAATAAATGCAAAAAACGAGTCCCTTCCTAATTAGAAGAAAGGAGAAAAGTTATGTAATATTTTACAAAACCGTGATGTTCCAATATCGCAGTAAGAATTGGCTTAGCAAAATTTCTTCTGCAAAAAAAAAAAAAAAGAAAAAAGATTCATTATGATTTATTATTGTAATAATGAGCATAATTAGTATCACAAAATTAGTAATTGAAAGGAAAAGATTGCCTTGATATTTATAAGTTTTAACATTAACTATAAAATTGGACTTTAGAAATATGCTTTTTTTTTTTTTAGCAGAACAGTTGCTCGGGGCTGCGTCCTTGTAATCCAATCGGAGGATTTGAAGAACCTCTACTTCAGCACCAGAGATTTATTTTTTGTACACAAAAGTGTAAATCGGGAAATACATTTTAAATAATGATTGCAACGTTTTTACAATAACATGTAGAAAGAATTCTGTAAAAAATAAAAAAGGCTTTTTCTTATGAGGAACATGGCATTCTTTTGTTTTAAATCAAAATTCCTACTAAAATTCTAGAGATTAAAGTACTGTCACGAAAATAACCTAAAAAGGCGCGACCATGCTCTATTAATCTTGTCACGAAAAATTTATGATCCCTCATGAACAATCAAAACTAGAAGCAGGACGGTGTCGGTAGGCTGTGCCCTTGAGTACTATCTAAGGGCAAGCAAAGTAATGGCTAAAAGATAGTTGATTAATTCCAATAAAAGAAATATACACTAAGAAAGATGAAAAATTGGAACAAACACTTTATCTCACTATCTCTTTAAGCTAACATTAACATACACAATAAAGCAATAAATATAAGATAAAAAAAATATAAAGATTAAATTATCTCTTTTACCTAGATTCAATAGTCTTTATGTACGAAATGAATAAAGACCTTTGGTTTCTTTCAGCGAAAGTTAATAGGGATAAATAGTATTTCCAGTCAGCTTTATTTACAGGACACAGTAGCTTCGGATCCCAAGATTAGAGAAGAAAACTTCGAAGCACTTTTTGGTGCTATCTTTCATAACACTAGAACTCACACCAAACACAGGTATGCCACATGATATCCTGATGTATAGAAGAAGTAACCAGACAAAAATCGATTTGTCTCTCTCTCTCTGAGACAAACACAATATTGGCTGCGGGTAAATGACTCGCTCTTGTCCTGCGTCCAATTGTTTGGTCCGGCTTTCACCGAATGCTCAGCAGTCATCACAAAAGTTTTTAAATTTCGGAATTTATTAAATTCTGTAGACTCTTGACTCCATCCATCCTTGTTCTCTACGATTCACACATAACAGCGAGAAAGGTTTGCTTCAGTTTCGTGATGCTGGAAGTAACAAACGAAGTATCCGCAGTTTCTCCAAGAAGAATCATATTTCTAAGATTATCAGCGGCTAAATCCTCCTTCCATCTTCAACTGTCCCCTACTTTCTCCTACTTCTTATTAATTTTGTTCAAAATGTCCTGTTATATCGACATAATGACGTCACAAATAAACAATCATAAAATAACCAATCATTACAAAGAAGACAGTGAAACTCTCGGATGACGAAAGACGAAAGTAAGTGACAGATTTATTGTCGTGTGAAAACGACTAAACCAACTTTCTAACAAGAACATATAGATAAGGAGGACATAAAAATAAAAAAGTAATAAGTTAAAAAAAAAAAAAAGAGAGAAAAACAAGATGTCAAGAAAGATTAAAAGAAAGATAAACATAATAATTGATGACTTTTACAAATAAACTGATATTTACTTAATAAAACAAGAAATAAGAAAACAATGAAGAAACAATAGAAACCAACAGTGTAACGGAAAAAAACCCAAAAAAATTAACAAAACTAAACCGTGACAGTACAGTATTCGAATTTCCTACGAAGACAAGGAAGTATAGAAAAAAAATCTGATTTATATTCATTATATAAAATGAATTAGTGTTTTGAAATATATCTTTCAAAAATGAATAATAACAAATATACGTAAGAATAAAAGCTAAGCTTCGTGTTTAAAGAAAAATAAATGCTAAAATAAAAACTGCATGTTCTTTCTACAAATTTTCATTTCATTCAAATTAATCAAATGTTTTTAAAAGTGTACTATTTATAATATCTTATAGAGAAAAAGAATAAAACCACTAAAAATATCCTGAAAATCCTGAACTGTAGCTTTACAAACCTTTGGTTTCTTTTTTCTATCATCTGTTGCACAATCAGGGATCTTATTTGAGGTAAATTCCATCTTTTGCAACATGTTAACTTGTGTTTGATTTAACTGAATAGTTTTTAGGTAATCACGGAGAGTCTGATTGCGAAGGTTTGAGGGTTCTTCAATTGTAAGTGGTTCACTGAAAAGAATGAAATATTATCCTTTTAATTTAATTCAGATTAAAATTACTTACAACAAGTAAATTAATCAAATCATCATTAATGATGAATAAATAAAACGGTTTGCCGAATTTAAACTTTCCAATCATTTTAAAAAATATAATATTTTTTTAAAACTTATTTAGGCATTGGCTGTAGTCATTGCGAATGGCATAAGTTTTTCAACCTTTTTTGAAAAAGCGACATTCAATGACGAAGGCATATTTTTTAATGATGATTTGGATATGCAGTGAAAATGTTATGATTTGCTAAGATTTTCTTTTTCCCAAGATTCTAGATTGAGTGATAAATTAATTTAAAATATAAGCAATAAACTTTTATAGGGGAAGATAAGGATGCTGGCAAAATATATTGATAATAATAATGATAATAATTTGGTCATAAAAATTTCAGAGCCATAGGCCTAATTAAAGTTAATGAAACATTGAAAGCAAAGACTCAGTGAATTGAAAAGCTTTATATACATACAATTTAAGATTATTTCTGCAATTTTAACCAAACTGTGGTCCGCGAGAGAGTTAGGCTCCCAGTGATTCTCGACCAACGGGATAAGATCGGATGGTCAGTCCGACGCTCGCCCGCGTTAACCCCTAGTAAAAAAAAAAAAAAAAACCGGCATCCATTTGAGAGAGGGCTGGGTGAACCCTAGGGTCCATCTGGAGGAGAAAAAACCGTGGAAAAATTCCCCGACTATCGCCGGGAATTGAACCCGGGTTCAGCTAATCTGCAATCCAGCGTCTAACCACTGGACTACCGGACCTCCAAGTAATACTCCTGAGTATAAAAAGCAATATCTAAACAAGTTAATTTCAAAAGTCTTACTGGCTCGAATTTCAAAAGCTTCAATTATTGATTGCAAGATGAATGAATTTTA
>JAFIDM010000002.1:78462475-78474148 GCA_023159025.1 Thereuonema tuberculata | reverse complement strand
TAAAATTCATTCATCTTGCAATCAATAATTGAAGCTTTTGAAATTCGGCCAGTAAGACTTTTGAAATTAACTTGTTTAGATATTGCTTTTTATACTCAGGAATATTACTTGGAGGTCCGGTAGTCCAGTGGTTAGACGCTGGATTGCAGATTAGCTGAACCTGGGTTCAATTCCCGGCGATAGGCGGGGAATTTTTCCACGGTTATTTCTCCTCCAGACGGATCCTAGGGTTCAACCAGCCCTCTCTCAAATGGATGCCGGTTTTTTTTTTTTTTTACTCGGGGTTAACGCGGGCGAGCGTCGGACTGACCATCCGATCTTATCCCGTTGGTCGAGAATCACTGGGAGCCTAACTCTCTCGCGGACCACAGTTTTTTTAAATAATCTTAAATTGCATCTATATAAAGTTTTTCAATTCACTGAGTCTTTGCTTTCAATGTTTCATTAAGTTTAATTAGGCCTATGGTTCTGAAATTTTTATGACCAAATTATTATCATTATTATTATTAATATATTTTGCAAAGTATCCTTTTCTTCCCCTATAAAAGTTTATTGCTTATATTTTAAATTAAGTGGATTTATCACTCAATCTAGAATCTTGGAAAAAAGAAAATCTTAGCAAATCATAACATTTTCACTGCACATCCAAATCATCATTAAAAAATATGCCTTCGTCATTTAATATCGCTTTTACAAAAAAAGGTTGTAGTCGCAATGACTACACCAATGCCTGAATAAGTTTTAAAAAAATATTATATTTTTTAAAATGATTGGAAAGTTTAAATTCAGCAAACCGTTTTATTTATTCAACATTGGTTTATAGACTGATTTGATTAATTTACTTGTTTTAAGTAATTTTTATCTGAATTAAATTAAAATGATAATATTTCATTCTTTTCAGTGAACCACTTACAATTGAAGAACCCTCAAATCTTCGAAATCAGACTCTCCGTGATTACCTAAAAACTATTCAGTTAAATCAAACACAACTTAATATGTTGCAAAAGATGGAGTTTACCTCCAATAAGATCCCTGATTGTGCAACAGATAATAGAAAAAAGAAACCAAAGGTTTGTAAAGCTACAGTTCAGTATTTTCAGGATATTTTTAGTGGTTTTTTTTTTCTTTTTCTCTTTAAGATATTATAAATATTACACTTTTAAAAACATTTGATTAATTTGAATGAAATGAAAATTTGTAGAAAGAACATGCAGTTTTTATTGTAGCATTTATTTTTCTTTAAACACAAAGCTTAAATATACGTAAGAATAAAAGCTGTTATTATTCATTTTTGAAAGATATATTTCAAAACACTAATTCGTTTTATATAATGAATATAAATCAGATTCTTTTTTTCTATACTTCCTTGTCTTCTAGGAAATTCGAATACTGCACTGTCACGGTTTAGTTTTGTTAATTTTTTTTGGTTTTTTTTTTCCGTGACACTGTTGGTTTCTATTGTTTCTTCATTGTTTTCTTATTTCTTGTTTTATTAAGTAAATATCAGTTTATTTGTAAAAGTCATCAATTTATCTTTCTTTTAATCTTTCTTGACATCTTGTTTTTCTCTCTTTTTTTTTAATTTATTACTTTTTTTATTTTTATGTCCTCCTTATCTATATGTTCTTGTTAGAAAGTTGAATTGGTCGTTTTCACACGACAATAAATCTGTCACTTACTCTCGTCTTTCGTCACTGGAGAGACTCACTGTCTTTGTAATGATTGGTTGTTTTATGATTGTTTATTGCCGTGCCGGCGTGGCCGTGCGGTCTAGACGGCGGTCTGCCGTTGCGGCCAGTGTGCCGGTACCCGGGTTCGAATCCGGTCGTGACATGGATGTTTCTTTCTTCTTCTGTTTCTCCTTCTGTCCGTTCCAGCGGGTATCATTTGATGCTGCCTCACTTGGCGTACCCTGGGCAACGATTCGTCGGTTAAAGGCATCATATCTCGCCCCTAGTTGTGGCCTAAAGAAAGCTGATCAAGCTACGAGCCCGGGCATTTGTAAAAAAAAAAAATGATTGTTTATTTGTGACGTCATTATGTCTACATAACCGGACATTTTGAACAAAATTAATAAGAAGTAGGAGAAAGAAGGAGAAGTAGGAGAAAGTAGGAGACAGAAGAGAAGCTAGAAGGAGGATTTAGCCGTTGGTATTCTTACAAATATGATGTTTCCTGGAGAAACTGTGGATACTTCGTTTGTTACTTCCAGCATCACGAAACTGAAGAAAACCTTTCTCGCTGTTATGTGTGAATCGTAGAGAACAAGGATGGATGGAGTCAAGAATCTACAGAATTTAATTAATTCCGAAATTTAAATACTTTTGTGATGACTGCTGAGCATTCGGTGAAAGCCGGACCAAACAATTGGACGCAGGACAAGAGCGAGTCATTTCCCCGCAGCCAATATTGTGTTTGTCTCAGAGAGATAGACAAATCGATTTTTGTCTGGTTACTTCTTCTATATGCTAGGATATCATGTGGCATACCTGTGTTTGGTGTGAGTTCTAGTGTTATGAAAGATAGCAACAAAAAGTGCTTCGAAGTTTTCTTCTCTAATCTTGGGATCCGAAGCTACTGTGTCCTGTAAATAAAGTTGACTGTAAATACTATTTATCCCTATTAACTTTCGCTGAAAGAAACCAAAGGTCTTATTCATTTCCTACATAAAGGCTATTGAATCTAGGTAAAAGAGATAATTTAATATATATTTTTTTATCTTATATTTATTGTTTTATTGTGTATGTTAATGTTAGCTTAAAGAGATAGTGAAATGAAGTGTTTGTTCCAATTTTTCATCTTTCTTAGTGTATATTTCTTTTATTGGAATTAATCAACTATCTTTTAGCCATTACTTTGCTTGCCCTTAGATAGTACTCAAGGGCACAGCCTATCGACAGCGTCCTGTTGCTAGTTTTGATTGTTCATGAGGGCTCATAAATTTTTCGTGAAAAGATTAATAGAGCATGGTCGCGCCTTTTTAGGTTATTTTCGTGACAGTACTTTAATCTCTAGAATTTTAGTAGGAATTTTGATTTAAAACAAAAGAATGCCATGTTCCTCTTAAGAAAAAGCCTTTTTTATTTTTTACAGAATTCTTTCTACATATTATTGTAAAAACGTTATTTAAATTATTTAAAATGTATTTCACGGTTTACACTTTTGTGAATACAAAAAATAAATCTCCTAAAAAAAAAGCATATTTCTAAAGTCCAATTTTGTAGTTAATGTTAAAACTTATAAATTTCAAAGGCAAACTTTTCCTTTCAATTACTAATTTTTTGACTACTAATTATGCTCATTATTACAATAATAAATCATAATGAATCTTTTTTTATTTTGCAGAAGAAATTTTAATAAGCCAATTCTCACTGCGGTATTGGAACATCACGGTTTTGTAAAATATTACTTAACTTTTCTTCTAATTAGGAAGGGAATCGTTTTCTATATTTATTGGATTGACAAAGCTTCTTCTTTAGATTTGTTATATCATCATCAGTAAAGAGTTCACAGAAGAGATAGGCAAAGCAGGAGATTTGTTTAATATGTTTATTGTCAGTCCGTATATTTTTCTTATCAGATTTTTCGTTGAATATAATAACTTTGGTTTTTATTTTTTTATATTTATAGTGCTTACTTCATTTCTGTTGTTCATATTTAAGTTTTTGTTATATAAACCAATCATCATATTACTATAGTGTTGAGATAAGCACGAATTCCTCGATTAGTATTCAATGTTCGATGTTCTAAAGGGATCATCGACGTAAACAATGAGCACTGTCATTGAATAGGTACACCGTTATTGCACTCCTTGGTTGTTTATTATTAGTATCAATTTTGCATTACTATTTTGTATAACTTTAGCTTTTTATAACTTCTGTTAAACGGTTGGGGATATACTTCCCGTATATAAAAACAAGAATGTTTAAAATTCCTTGGACAAGAAGAATGAGTAATGAGAAGGTACTGAGATTGGCTGAATACGAGAGATCCTTGATTAAGACCATAAGGGAAAGAAAAATGAAATACTTCGGTCACCTGATGAGACAAGATGACCTACAGAGGTTGATGCTGGAGGGAAAGTTGGATGGGAGAAGACCCAGAGGAAGACCGAGAAAGAATTGGTTTGACAACATCAGAGACTGGACTGGTAGGAATTACCAGGAATGCCCCAGAATAGCAAGAGACAGAGAAAATTTTAGAACCATGGTCGCCGACCTCCTGGATGGAAATGGCACGTGAAGAAGATGATATAAAAACAACATGGATACTGATCTTAAACTCTGTACTTTCTCGAATGAATGCTACTCGCTCAAACTTCACACTGTTCTTCCATTGATTATACTATACTTTATGATATTAAACAATAATACTCAGCTAGTTACACATGAATGTAGCAGAACAATAACGATTTTGACAAAGGCCTTTCCATCGTTTTTCTGTCTTCTTAGAACACGATGAGAATAAAGGAAGTGAGAGATATGGATACTGAGAATTCATAACAAAGTTCATCTCTAACTACAGCTCTGACCTCCACAGATTTAATTTTTTTAATATCTACTTTGATGGTGGTCTTAAACTTCGTCCGCTCCTAAAACAATGGCATGAGCACAACAATGGTACGGGCTTAGTAGTGTAGTTTTGAATTTCTGTTGAGAAGGCTGAAGGCATTGGCTCAAATTTTGAGCGTCATGGAGTTAGAAAATTCACTCTAATTATTTACTTTAAATCTTTCTTACTTCTACATTTTTAATTTATTTTTATTCTGTTTAGATAGTTGCTACATTCGATATTCTGTCCTTTAATTTCTAAGACAAGTTTTCTGTTTCTTTTCTAGGATGTCAAGTATGTGAACTATCCAAAACAATTTACTCCATATGTCAAAAAAGAGAATGATTGTTAACAGCAATTAAAAAAAAATATAAGAAGACTTGAAAGCACTGGTAAAAAAATGACGATTAATGTGATTCTTCATCGTTTCAGTTATACAGCATAGTTTAAATATTACTACGGCTATTAATAATTTTAAACGGGATTAGGCTTCATCATTAAGTGTTTAAATTGAAATGATTAGAATATATAAAGTTTTCTTATCCTAACATCAAAATACGCACAAGAAATATTAATTTACTCCAAATCTCATACCGATATTTCGTCCGAACTTAACATCAAGACTTCCTCAAGGATATTCCACTAATCTTTAGGGATTTATCTCTACTAAAATAATAACAACCATTTATCAGGCAAGATTCCAATATTAATCTTTTACTTTCATCTTGAACATCATGTACGGTACTATGTTCACAATGGGGTCTGGATTGTGTCCATATCTAAAACAATGGTCAGTCCACTCTGAAATATTTTTTTTTCCTTGAAACGCTCGTATGTGTTCATCTAATCGTTCCTTCATTATCATGCCGTGCACCCTATGTACATCTGACAATCTCTACATTGCAAAACATCACCACCCCCATCCTACGCAATGATTCTTCATTTCTGTCAAATTTCTTAAACAATCTTTTTGAAATATATTAAGCTTACTT
Source organism: Thereuonema tuberculata (assembly GCA_023159025.1). Taxonomy (NCBI): domain Eukaryota; kingdom Metazoa; phylum Arthropoda; class Chilopoda; order Scutigeromorpha; family Scutigeridae; genus Thereuonema; species Thereuonema tuberculata. The sequence goes on along the minus strand of JAFIDM010000002.1, from coordinate 78,468,605 downwards.
CATTCTCTTTACAAACATTTTTTACACAGCTATTACCATTGATCCCTATTGGTAATTTTATACATTTTCTATAATGTCTTTGTTCTTTGGAAATTTCTCTTCCGGAAAAATTCTTGAAATGTCTTTAAAATAAATTCCTCAGGATATTCATTCATAATCAGTCTATTTTTGAGATCCTGAATCTTCCTGTGCCAAAGTTTTTTATCCTCTGTGTAACCCGTTATCCTTCTTAGGTTATTCATAATTATCGTCCTTTTTGTAGATGCCGATGGTTGGATTCAAAATTCAGGATATGGTTGCTTTGATATTCTTTCCCAAAGTGTTATGTTAGACCTGATGTTGTACTTTTTACACAAATGTCCAGAAAAGCAATTTTATTATCTACTTCTTCTTCCATTTCAATTTTATATCTTTGTGAATACTGTTTACGAAATTTAAAAACCTCGTGAATTGTCTATTGGTCCCTCTCCAAATTACAAGAACGTCATCAACGTACCTTTTATATACGTATTCAGCTCCTTTCCATTTTTTTGATATAATTTGCTTCCAACCAATTTACATACAAATTGCAAATAGTTCCCGAAACGGGACTACCCATTGGGAACCGTTTTTCTGCAAGAACATTTCTTCATCATACCTAAAATAACTATTATTACAAATTAATGTTATTAACTTCATAAAATGAGCTTTATCTATTTTAAATTTTTGTTGTATTTCATCTGTCAATTTTGATTCTACAACATCCAAAGCTTCTTTTATCGGGATATTGGTGTACATTGAATCTATGTCAAGAGAGTACAATCTTATCTTTTTCTTCTTGTTAAGGTCCCCATTTCTTCAATGGTGTTAATTACGTCTTATGTATCTTTCAATACGATGTTATATCATCTGATTTTATTTATTTTATAATTGTATTAAGGAATCTTCCTAAATTTTGTAACGGGGAACCGAATGAGTTAATTACAGGTCTAATAGGATATTCTTTCTTGTGTGTCTTTACCTTTGGTTCCAAAACTGGAGTTTTAGGCATGCATTTTATCATATCTTTGTATTGATACTTACTAATGATTCCTTTCTTTTTCATATCCTGAATTTCATTTTTTACTTTCTTATAAAGTTGAAAGGTTTTGTCTTCCTTTAATTTTGAAAAATCATCTGATTCTAGCATTGCTTTAACTATTTCATTAAATACTATTCTGTCCATAATAACCAACATATTGCCTTTATCTGATTTATCAATTTTTAACTCCTTATCATTTATTAAATTTTGGATGCTTTTGATCTCCCTTTCTGAAATATTAGGTCTCAATTTATTATTATTCTCTAAATTATTGAAAATTTGGTAAACAGTCTCTTCCTTTTCTTAAAACATAAACAACAACTTTTCTACTTCAGAAACTACTTCATTAACACTTAACTTTCCTTTTACATTGAAGTCCATACCTCTGTTAAAAGCGATAATCTCATGTCTTTTTAAATTCCTTTTGCTGATGTTCACTATGTAATTAGACTGTTTGCAAATTTTTTCATATCTCTAGTCATCTTCTTCCTTAATTCTATTTTGTAATTTAGATCTTTTTTTGTCACTTAGTCTTTTTCTCCCTCTTATAAGATAACCAATCAATTTTCATAACATCTTCATAAATTTCATTAGGCATAGTGACTTTAATTATTTTATTAAAATACATTTCTTCTTTCTGTAGTGCTTTTATTTTTTGTTTAACTAAACGTGCCTGGTTCAAGAAAATGTTCCATTTGAAGTTCGAGATTATGTTCATCGTAGAGCTGTCTTTCTGGATCAAAGGGATTCTTAAACTATTAATTGGTTTTGGAAAAACCATCACCTTCCTACTTTTTTCAAGAAACTCATCGTGTGCTTCCCATACTGCCAGCTTTTTGACACAATTCCTGTGTTCTCTAACAATCTTAAACGTCCTCTTTCCGAATTCATTTTCAATAAAACGAAAAAAAATCATAATAACGGAAAAACCACCAATGTCTCGAAGACTCTAAATATACAAATACTTCTGTATCATTATCATCAAAATACGTACAAGAAATAATAATTTACTCCAAATCTCATTCCGATATTTCGTCTTAACTTAAAATCGGTATGAGATTTGGAGTAAATTATTATTTCTTGTACGTATTTTGATGTTAATGATACAGAAGTATTTGTATGTTATCTTATCCTATACTATCTTTTTTATTTTCTATCGTAAATTCTAATATAAACTTCTAACGAAAAAGGGAATCTCAAAATACTTTTAAAATATTAAGTTTTAAAAAATTAGCAACCATTGAAGCTAGTGTTGATGAAAAATTCCTTGACCCTCAGCAACTTTTGCAGAATCATGCCCATATCTTGTGCAAAGATGCCATTTCAACATTGTGCAGGACTGTTGGTATTTCATGCTGTAACACATCAACGCCTGATATAAAACCGAATTCAACTTTCATCTAACTCCTACACCTTCACTTCATCGACGCCATACGGGATTCAAATATTATGACGACAGGACGGATTTCTTAAAAGAAGAAAATGCTTGCGATTTCTCAATGCAATTCCACTGTGTGCGTGTGGATAATTTCAACAAAAAAGAATGGTTCAGAAGTTGATAAGGATTCTAAAGATTGGCATACGGATTAATATCAAAATTAAAAACAAAACCGGTTATTACTTTTTTAAGAAATGTAATAAGTTATATTGTTATAATTGTGTAGACTTATTTGAATTTTATTATTACTGCTCTAACGTCTTTTAAAGTAACATTGGAAAATGGTTGTTTCCTTTTTTTTCCAAATTCTTGTGTCCTATTAGCATTACGATATATTTAACAGAATTGTTTTCCAATGTTTTCAAATGTAATTAATTCTATCTACAGCTGGGAAAGAGCTTTTGTAACTATTCTAAAAAATAGTATTATATTATTCTTTCAAAAAACTTGTAAAGAATGCTCTCGTTTTTATAATTTTTATTAACATGAATCAAATTTAATCAATACAATATAATGTTTAGAATGTAGAATGGTTTTCTTCTTGTTTTTCAATAAACTAAACTCATTTCAGAATAACGGTTTATCTAAATCTTTTTGAAACTTTTATGTCTTTTTGTTTTATAATATGAATATAAAATTTGTTTTAGTTGCAATGGAGAATAAATTATTTTTTGAATCTAATCCAACTAAAAAGAAAAAACATGAAGACGAAGCACTTCTACATCATAAGAACGCAGATGTTAGTTATTGTTGATTTTGTAATCCAACCAAGTTGAATGGATGCTTATCAGAGGATTTCAAAGAGAAAGCAGACACTGGTGAAGCTATTGTAAAGAAAGAAGAACTGTTTAATGCATATATGGATTCTGTATATGGATTCAGAACTACAATCCATAAATATTTGTAATGTAAAAAATATTGTAAAACTGTATTTCTTATTCTTTATTTTTCTAAAAACAGAAATTTAGTTGAGGGTAAAAAGTATATCTGAAAGTTGTGTTGGTATTTGATCGAGTGTTGTGAAACGTGAAGCCAATGACGAATGCGAAATCGCGACGAAGTCCCGATTAATTTTTCATTGCTGTAGTTGTTTATTGCTGCATTTTCTAACAAATTAGTGTTAGATGGCCGCCGTTCACGGAAGATTATTCTACAGAAAAACTCAGATTAAGACAGAAAATGCGAATTTATCCAAGAACGATTTTTTTTTAATCAATGTTTTTTTTTCCTTTTTAAGTTTTCTCTACAGAATTTGGTAGTTATTACAACATAAAATTGGGAAAAAAGGTTTTAGATCTTCTAAATGATTTTTTTTCCCAATAAATCAATGTCCTAAATGATTTTCAAATCATTATACAGAATTAAATTTAAAACCTAAAGTGACAGATCAAATTTAATCCTGCATTTAGATACTGAATATAAAGTGTATCTTTACTAGCACTCTATTAAAATCATAAAAGTAGATAAAGGCAAGTTTTCGAAGTTGGCACATTAACTTCTTCGCAAACTTCTTCGCACATTAACTTCTTCGTCTTTATGCACTTTTATGATTTTAATGGAGTAAAGTTATACTTTTCTGTTTTTAACGTGGGGAACAGAAAGAAGTAAAATTTTACTATTAATGTTACCTATTTTAAGTTTTAAAGTAGATATTGTTTAAAGAAGTATTTCACAAGAACATAGTTATATAATTTGGTTATCTAAGAAACATTTAGAGATTTGAAATATGTTAATTTGCAATGTGCTTTTAATGTCAATGATAGTAAACAAAACAATATCGTATTCATTTAGAAGTTTAATTACTGTTTTAAATACAAGCAATACAAAATGTTTTGGTTTACAAACCTTTCAAGTACGAACTGTTTCGCTATATTTTTATTCCTTACATATGAATAAGATACTTATTATATGTAAGTATCATATTAATAATATTTATAAAAAGAAACTATTGAGAGATTACAATAAATGTCTTTTAATTTTCTGTCAAATTTGAATGTCAACATCTACTGTAGTTAAGCAAAGTAATTTTGCTGAAAAATCTAACTACAATCAATCTTTATTGAAGTTTCTTGCATTAATGACTTTAAAAAATTTTTTAAATATTAAAATTCATTTATTAATGGCAAGTAAATAAGGCGAATGATGACGGCATTGATTGAAGAACAAATCGAAAAGCAATTATGCATGTAATTTACATTTCATAATCAAAATGTTATTTCAATGTTATAAAAGAAAATATTAGATACAATAAAGAATTTGAAACATTATTTCATTTTGTAAGTTTTTTTTTGTTGTCTATTTTGTTCTACACAATCGCAGCATCTTTCTTAAGAGTACTTAAGTGCAATGATTTTGAAGGAATTATTAAGTCTATGAAACATTAAAAAGTATTTCATTACTACTTTTTTCTGTACAGCGAATCAGTAAATACTCTAGCACTTCAAAAACATGAACGAAGCAAAATCCTAAATACAAACAGAGATTTCCACATATTTTAGCAAACGTGGTATATGCAGTCAATTGATGATATTCTTCAAAAGCGACAAATACATTTGTTGAATAATAGAATATAAGCCATAGTTCCTCAAGTTGAAAGACAAATTTCAGTGAAATTCTAGGAAACTTTGGCAAGTAGTAGTTCTCCGTACATTTGCGAGGACAATTACAAGAAGAAGTATGTGTTTCCATTAGAATCTTCTCTACAGCAATAAAGGTGGTTTTGAAGGAGTCTGGGTTATCACAAGGTTTCAGATCCGAATTCATAAAATGTGGTAAGCTGAAGAGGAACAATAAAGAAAACAAATAGATTCAAACATCTATTCAGAATAAATGATTGATTTAATTCAAGATAAAAAGTGTGATCAGAAATCCTAAAAGTTGGACTTCTGGGAACTTGAACTAAGAATATTAATATGTTTCATTTTATTCACGGCAATAGCAAAAAAAATGTCATTGCAATACAGAACAAATTGGGAAATCATTTAGTGAATGAAATTTACATTGTACGTTGTTAAAATAATGACTGATAGATGAATATGTAATGGAAATCATGCTGACATGCAAAAGTTCAATGATGACATTTATTAGGCGGGTATTTCATATCCTCAAGCTGAAATACAGGCTGGACATTGACGAGTAATGCTACAAATAACATTATTATTATGTAAATGTTTCAAATCTTGGGTTTCCCCAGCAAAGACAATATGGCGGGTGAAGGACCAAAGCACATATTGCCAAGTGTAAAAAAAAATGTGCAAGAATGGTTAGGGATGTGTGGTTGTGTCCATAAATTTCCTACCTATATGTATTGTGTTGAATACCCATAGCCTTCTGGAGTTGTGCATAAGTGTTTTTGTGAAGATCTAGTGTGCTGAGGCTGTGGTGCAATGCGTGAGGCACCAGACCAGTCGCTGAGAGGACGATGGCTAAAACACGTACTGGGTCCTGCCACCGTTGCTTCTGAAGCTCGAGTGATAGGTATTAACTGATCTTGTCTGCGTGAGTTTTCTGCATGTTCTTGCTGATAGACACTGCAATATCAATGAGATAGGTCTGTTTTTTGACCTTATCAATAAGTATTATGTCAGAGCTGTTTTGATGAATAGTTTTGTGTATGTGGATGGGACGGTCCC
>JAFIDM010000002.1:78432467-78450816 GCA_023159025.1 Thereuonema tuberculata | reverse complement strand
ACCTTACTTAAAATAATCCATAATACAGGATTGTCGTGATTTTGGTTTGATCATTTGTACAATGTTTTCTAAAGTTTTGTAGGCCTAATTTCTGAATTCTATTGGTAAGTTTAATCTATTGGCTCTGCTATGATTTGTTTTTTTTACTCAGGTTTAATACCCAAACTTGCACATTCACTTACTTCCTGCCTTCTTGCTAGTATTTTACAGAATAGTGACCTCTAATGCCAAATGTTGGTACTAACATGTAGTAAAACGCTTCAGCTTACTGCTTCATACGAGAAAAATACAAGTTTATGAACTAAAATAGCAGAAATAATAAATTAAAACAAGTGTCTGGAATTGAGATCTGTCTGGAATTTGGTTCCTTTACCCTATACACGGCATAATTTCAGGTATGTATTTCCCACATGTAGACAATCAAAATAGTTCATTACAACATATGTCCGGAAATGCTTCATTTCCGAGTTATGGCCTTCACAACATTGAAAATCACCGGAACGTTTTTCGTATTTACAGATGAAGCACAGTTCACACGAGATGGCATAACAAATTTCCACAATCAGCATGTATGGGCGTATGAAAACCCAAATGCAACTGTTGTATCTCATCACCAGGTGCGGTTCTCCCTCAACATGTGGGCCGGTATCATTGGTGATCGATTAGTTGGACCCCATGTACTTGTAAACAGACTTACGGGGCAGGCGTACACAAACTTCCTGGAAAACACCATACCTCATGTTTATGACGACACTCCACTGATCGATCGTCAGCACGCTCACTTCTTGCATGACGGCGCTCCTGCACACTTCAGTCGTACGGCTCGCCGGTACTTGGATCGAACGTTTCCTGATCGATGGATAGGTAGAGGTGGCCCAATTGCTTGGCCTCCACGCTCACCTGATCTGAACCCTCTCGATTTCTACTTGTGGGGCCATTTAAAATCATTGGTTTATTCGTCTCCGGTGCCTGATTTGGAATCCCTTCGGAATCGAATTGTGGCACGTTCTGAGGACATACGCAACATTCCTGGAGTGTGGGATCGTGTTCGCAGGTCATTGAGACATCGATGTGAGGTCTGTATTCAAGCAGGAGGTGGTCATTTTGAACATCTTCTGTAATGGCAACGACCGGCGGAACGAAAAACGTTCCGGTGATTTTCAATGTTGTGAAGGCCATAACTCGGAAATGAAGCATTTCCGGACATATGTTGTAATGAACTATTTTGATTGTCTACATGTGGGAAATACATACCTGAAATTATGCCGTGTATTTTTGAAACACCCTGTATACAAACGAACAGACCCAATAAGCCGAACGCGTTGATCTTAACCAATATATTTTTATGTTTTTATGTTTTATTAGTCATATGTGTAGAATTCCTCCTTATTTTCGGTCCAGTATTTTAGTGTTCACTGTATTTAGAATAGTGTAATTTTAATTTTGCTAACAATTTGAATGTAGGCCCCTCTTGATCTTGAGGCCCTAGGCTGAAGCCTAGTTAGCCTATAGGAAAATCCGGTCCTCATTCCCTAGCTTTGCTGCTGACACTAGATGAAACTTTAAAAAAAGTATTTGTTTTCGCACTGGGTTACTATCAACACTTATCGAGATCTTTTTGGTTAATGCTTTATCCTAATACTGCCATGGATGAGTAATTTTGTGATATGAATTTTGTTGTTTCCACTTTTGTTTTTAATAAGTTTTTTTAGTAGCTTATAGCTTATTTAGTTGTTTTAGTAAGTTTATTAAGAGCTTAAATCCTAAAAGAGCCACGGACAAAGTTTTAATTTGAGGGTGTGGGCTAAACAAAATTAGGATAACCAAGAAAAGTGAATCACATAGTGCATAAATATAAACATCCTGAATCAACAGAATAAATACCTCTTACTGGGTATAAAGGTCTCTAAATGCAATTAGCTACCTTTGCAATTCGGACCTGGAAAAAGATAGCTTACAATTGGTGTGATTTGTGAGCTAGAATTAAACTATAGAATTTCCGTTTAGTTTGTGTATTTCAGAGACAGGTCGTGCTTAATGAACTTATTCTTAATTATTGCTTAATGAAAATTAGGTTCTTTCATTTTCATAATCTTGATGTACATGTTAAGTAGGAAGTATTTTTAATTTAAAAAAAAAATATTTAGTTAAAGATTATTGAAAAAGATTTTAATTTTTATGTTTATAATAAAAGTATTCTGGCAATTTTTATGAAGGTTCTGTGCGAATTTTTCACATAGGAATCCTCAGTCATTTTATTCAACGAAACAAATTGATATGTGCGTCAACCTCAACTCTCTAAACGTTCTTTACCAAATATGCGCACTATGTGATTCAAGTTTCTTGTTTTTCCTAGCTTTGTTTAACCTACTCCCCCAAATTAAAACTTGATCAGGGAGCATTTTACTCTTAATAAACTTCAATCATAATTCTCCGTTTTTACGTCACACCAGCTGTGACGTTTTTGTAAATACTAATTTGTTGAAACTATATTTATTTTGAGAAAATATGTTTTAAGCTAATGTCTATTGTTATTATTATTTTCAATGTCGATCACTGTTTTCAAAGTACTTATTTTTTGAATGTACACTAGTGCAGCCTTAGCTACGTTACAGTATCAGTAGGAAGCATTCTAGCGTATACGCATACAAATATCAACTTGTTTAGCATATTACATAATACTGTATGGTTTTTTTTATTATTTTATAACTGATCTAAAATACTGTATATATAACTTAGTAAACCGCTTATCTATGAAAGGGCCGTGGCTTAGTGGTTATATTCATCGACTGCTGCTGAGATATCCTATTTATTAATAAATATATTAATTAATATTTTCAGATCCCGTAATTTATTTTTTTATTAATAAATTAATACATAAATAATTTTTGGCTATTTTCTTAGGAAATTTTCTTACTAGTATGTTTTAATCTAACCACTATTCTTATTAGAAATAGAAACTAAAAATCACCATTGTGTATGTCTTATACTTAAGCTTGTGGGCTGTCTTAGTACAACGTTTTTGGAATACCAAGGAGAGGCCAGGAGAGATATAAGAAAAAATGCACATGATGAAAACACTCCGTGACAACGAGACGAATCTAATCAGGTATTAACCAAAATTCTAGGTGCTATAGGTTTGACTGTAGATTCGGTCGAGTAAAGAGCAAGATGTCAACAGAGCAAAATTTCTAAGGTTCAGATTTTTCGTTTTGGCTAATCCGATTTTGATTGTATTTGATATTCTTATAGATTTTGACGTTTTGAACTAGTTTGCAAAAATATGCACCAGGGCTCGAGATATCAGCTGCCAAAATTTTACAATTTAACATTTCTGGAAATACCTCGGAAACCAGTATAGATATCAAAAAATACACATTTGACGAGGGCCCTCCGCGACAACTAGACGAATGTAATAACATATCAACCATAATTTTAGGTGCTACAGTTTTGGCTCTTGGTCCGGTTGACTATAAAAGGTAACAAGAACAACAAGATGTGAACAGTGGCAAAATTTGTAAGATACAGATTTTCGTTTTGGCCAGTCCGATTTTAAGTATTTTTGATACACATTTAAATCATGATGTTTTGATCATGATGTCTTTCAAAATTTCACTCAAATTATATGCAACAGAGCCCGAGATATCAGCTGCCAAAACTTAACAATTTAACATGGAAAAATGCACTTGAATCATAATATTAAATATTTAATAATGATAATAATAATAAAAAGAATCATAAAAATAAGAAGAATACAATACAGTACTAAAAAAAAGTTAACATTAGAAGATCGATACCATTCTTAAAACTAAAGGTAGATTCATTATTGCAACAACGATAATATGTACTTTGACAGTAGATAGAATTGGGATGACTGAAAAATAATTATATTGTTTTGCTTTGTCCACTTATTTTAGAAAGTCCTCATATACAAATGTATTAATAAATATTTTCTAATTTTTTAAGTAATATATTTTCCTTTGCCCAGTGGTTTATATTATAAGGTGTTTCCCTTATTTTTCTTCTTTGTATTTTGTAATTGCAAAACGTAACTACTTACAAGATGATCACGTAAATGTATAATAACAGTATATTGTAACCAAGTGTTTTTAACGTGTGTAAAACGTTTCTATAGTTTAACAAATTTGAGGTCACCACATAAATGTTTTTTAAACTTACTAGTCTAACACATTAAAATACAAACTACTAGTTTCGATTCGCTAAGACTTGTCAACTGCTCGAAGGCGAATGCAAACTAGTAGTTTGTATTTTAACGTATTAAATGTTTTCATAAAATTATTAGTCTGTAGGTTGGCCTCAAATTTTCAAACTACATAAACAGTCTTTTGTGCAGTATCCCCCCCCTCCCCTTCCCCCCCCAAAAAAGGCGGCAATAAGATAAGAATAAAGAAAGAATATTCTTCGATCAGCCGTTGAAGAACTATCATAACAATCAATTATAGAATAGATACTTAGCATTTTTTTTTTATTTTGAATTTTATAATTTAACCTAATTAGACTGACTGCGCAAGAACTGAAAGGGCTTCATTGGTTTTTTTTTTAAATCAATCTCAATTTTTGAAAACCTTCTGTAATCATATGACTGTCTTTGTTTTTCTTTATCTCAAAATCCATTCACTGAAATGAAAACAAATCAGTTAAGAGAATAAGAAATACAAATATAAATCTTCAACGAAAAAAAAAATTAGTGAAAACATCCTTAAGCCAATCTTTAGAAAAGAATTTATGATTATTTTTTTTAAATACAACTTTATTTTTATAATTGCTTGCTTTTAAAAACACATTAGAAACTAACCTTTCTAATATTTCGAGGAAAATGCAGTATGTAATTTGGAAAAAGCATTTATTACCTCTTGTCTGCTTTTAATTAGATACCAAGAAATCATCATTTGTACATCGATTGCGTGGATCTCTGATATCAGTAGTTTGTTCAGAAGAGTCCTTTGGATGGCTGATAATCGTCGGTGGCAATTCATCTTCGTGTTCAGGAGTTTATGGTAGGGATTCAGTGGCAGGAGGCATTTGTCCTCTTGGGTGACCGCCCTCACACCTTTCATTACAACACATAACTCTCAAGTTCCCGAAAACCCCCATTTTTTTCTCCTTTTAACGTTTTAATGTGAACTTTTTTTTCTCTACTTCCTCTCCCACATCCGAAACTTGGTTCTTATATATTTTACCCTTAAGATTCCCGCCTGATGCGTTGTGGCGCCTCGTGGCGACCCTCTTGGATTTAGCTGAGCAGCAGATGGCGCCGTCATCGGGTCGTAGATCTGAGAGGTTGACAGATCTGGCGAAGATCCCAATAGGAACTTTTGTCTTTCTCTTGACTTTACTTTCCTTTGTTTATTTTTCGTTCGATTCGCTTTTCAATGGCAGTTTTGTAATTTTTAATCAAAAACAAACTCAACAAAGAATACCAGGAAAGATTCAAGATCTTCACCAAATAAAAAAATCCTCTTGAATGTTTTTTAATATTTGTTGTTAATTAAACTTCAACAACTTCGATATTACACAGTAACAATTTATTTCTCAATATTTTCAACTAAAAATGATCAAAGGGATAAAAAGAAAGCAATAATTTCAAAGTTCAATTGAAATTGAGAGTAAATTTTTGGAATAAATTTTAATATGATATTTTCACATTCCTTCTTTTACTATTAAAGTTGAATCAATAATTCCTTAATCTTAAATATAAAAAGTGCATAAACTTAAGAATTATTTCAAGCTTGAACAGGAAGTCTAGAAAATATATTTAAGATTTTCTATCGTCTTATCTTTAGATGTCTAAATTGAAACAAAGTTTTCTACATTTTTTTATGGTTTTGTCTTTCCTCTATTTTAAATTCAGAATATTTTGATTAAGATAATAGAATTTGTCATTTCAAGAAAAGTACGGATTTGCTTTCCCTAAAAGTTTCTCTTCACAATGAGTCATAAGACTATTGTTGAAGGTTAATAAATATTAATTAAGATAATTTATTACAAAAAACTAATTTTAGAATTAACTCCAGGATCCTAGAATTAACTCTTGAATTTGTTAAGGTAACAGATTATCAAAAAAACGCAATTATTGTCAACTAATTTGCAAATATAGTAGAATCCCGATTATCCGAGTTAATGTGGACCAAGACTAACTCGGATAACTGAAAAATTCGATTAAAGCGAAAATTGTAAATAAAATAAATAAAATAAATCGTGTAAAATAAATATTAAATGTATATTTTAACAAATACAAAATTTATTCAGATACACCATATGCAATTCATGTTGCTACGATAATTAAAAAAGTTCTTTTACTTAAAAAAAATCCTTAATTGTTTTTTGTTTTACATTACTTTGGCGTTTTTCTGCAGCAATGTTTCGCCATTTTTTTAAGGATAACAGGATTGCTGGTGTCGCTTCTTGTTGTTGTTCTATATATTCAATAGCACTTTTAGTCCATCTGTATGGGAGATTTCCATATGTCGATTTTCATCGTCACTGTCTTAATCATCATCGCTAGATTCATTTTCCTTATTGGCAATCATTTCATCTGTAATGTCTTGCTGTTCGTCAGCGTTTATCCTGAGTGTTTGTAAGATCAAGTTCAGAATTTTTTTCAATAGTTTTAAAAATGGAAAATTAGAACAAAAAAAAAAATCCTAGAAATATTTGATAGCTCGGTTAAAGCGGAAACTCGGATAATCGGGGCTCGGATAATCGGTGTTTTACTGTAATTTATGAATGAATTAAAATCTACTAAAAGATTCGAGGAAAAATCTGAAATCTTTTTATTTGGCTGTGTTGGTATTTAAATTCTCAGAACCTACTAAGGTAGATACAAGATAGAACCTTTGTTAGACATCCATTCTTTTTGTTCTGCAACAGACAGAAAGACAATGAAATTCGCAGAACTTAAGAAATATGATTTTTTTACAACTTGTTTAGTTTTTTTGTTTTTCTTTTTATAGTCGTGAAAACGATAAAAATGATATTTTATTCCAATTCCAAAATCTACAGATAGGATAAATTTTGCATTAAATCCTTATTACTTACTTTAACATTGAAATCGTCGAATAAACTTAATCACATCAAACCGCGCGCTAATTAGTGGATTACTTAAATCGACTAAAAATCTTGTTTAAAGTAGACAAGTCCAACACATAAAGGAATGGGGACCCCACTAAATCTTATATGAGGATCAACGCATGACTTGGAAATGCCTTGATTTTCAACATTTACTTAGATTTATTTCTAACCCTATACAGTATATGCACAGAAATCAGATAGGAACTATAGAGAAAACAAGAATATAACTTGATATTTTAAAATCGAATAGATTCAAAAGATATCACTGCAAAAGTTATCACAACAAAAAGATGATAAATTTATTTATCATTTTTTGTGAGAAATTATTGTATCAATATCGAAACAAAAAGTTAAAACACTTTTAAAAACAAAAATATTTAATGTCGTTCTTATCACAATCCTTTTTTTCCCCTATAATTTTATAGATTTAAAATAAACTTTTATTGTATTCTTTTGTTGTTGTATTTTTTCTTTTAGTATTACTTTGTTGAATATTTTCCTTTCACTATAAGATGATTCGGCTATCTTTTATTTAAAGCAATGAAATAAACAACCATTGATTAGTTTCCAATGTTTTTAAATGGAAATTTTTGTCGCCTTCTTCAGTTACTTTTCGAATTAATTCAGCGATTTGAAAAGGGGGGGGGGGGCACTCTTCCACGCTTCCTAATAAATTGTGAGTAGACTGATGAGCTTTATTTTCCCAAGAAACAAACCTAAATAATAATATTTATAATAGTATATTTCGATAAACTATTAAATCTTTAAATAATGTTGCAGATAAATTCGATAATTTCTTCAAGGCGCCAAATCGAGGAACTACTAAATCTTGTTATTGGGAAAAGCGTACAATAGAATCAACTCAGATGTTTCACTTGGGTCTCATAAAAAATATCTTTACTAGCGTTTTCACAAACCTATTTTCTTTTTAGATTAATTTCTTTTTCAAAACAGTGACAATTCAGCAACAGCTTTGTTGGTCAGAAAACAATGAGAAGATCTAATTTTACAAACTATCTGCTCTGTGGACTTAACTATTGATAACAACATTGGATCCTACTGTTACAAATTTATTGTAAAACATTTTAAAATAGAGGACTCATTTTATATGATATTTTACTTTCTTTAAAGAAAATACAATATCCAAATATTAAGATCAACTTCACTCATATTGAACTTTTCAAAAAAAATACACAGTTGTGTAGTTTATATTCTTACTTTAATAGAAGATTTAGGTTCTGATAAAGGAATTCTCTATTTCATCCCTTTACAAACCAAAACCTCTTAAGTGTAATGAGATGGTTTCTGAAAGGACTTAGAAATAACAGATGACCATCTTTGATGACCATATCTTTGATCTTCCCTCATTGCCTGAGAGACTTAAAATGGTTCATTTTCAGAAACTTAAGGGGATGAATGCTTTTTGTTATTTATTTTTTGTTTTTATGGAAATAGGTAGCAATTAGTAGAGGAAAATGTCATAATGAAATATTCATTCAATCCATTGCAAAATTAAATAGAAATAAGCAGATTCCAAGGAAACTACTAAAGTATAAAAAAAACCGAAAATGAAGTTTACCTCTATTGGACTAATGTTAAGTCAAAAGAACGATTCTTTTTTTTTATAAGACTTTTCTGAATTCGTAATTGCAAACTTTTAATTGATAATAATTGCATTATATAACCAATGAAGTTCTACTGTTAGATTTTTTCCCCTTAGGCTTAAGCGGGTGTTTCTTTGCTGAGCCTAAGAGCTGTTCCGCTTGATGTAAGATTTTAAGAAACCTCGAGCAGGCGTTCATCTTAGAGTCCTCGTGGGAGAAAGACGATGGCTATCGAACATCGAAAGCCACTGACCTCTTCAAACTACTCACTCGTTATCCGATGACACAAGAAAAGAAGTATTACTCACGGATTTCGCTCGCTTAGCTCATATTTCCTCGCTCTTTGGCAAGATCTGTCGATTCTTCCTTTGGTCTTCATCACAAGTGAAAGCCAATCCATTCCAAACCAATTAAAAGAAACTGAGATATTGATTGGATATAAAGGAAAAAATATTAAGTCACAATTAAAAAATAAATCACTGAACAAATATTATAGGAAGTTATTTTTTATTTCATTTTATTGTTTCCTGAAAATAGTTACTTTAAAGATGAAATTCAAAAATCAGAAAAAAATCAGGAATTTAAATTCCATTTATTTATTAATTTGGAATTAATCAAATTATAAAAAATATCCGTACTTCTTTTTCTTATTGAATGCACGTAATAGAATTAAAGGTTTGAAATTAATAGTTAGTTTAGTTTCTTTATTCGAAAAGTTTATCTAAATGGAGAGAAATTGCCCACCGGACAATAAATATGCCTTCGCCCATAGTGCCAACATCAACGAGAATTCTGTACAATTGTTTCATCCTTATTGGGGAATCATCAGCAGAATCTACTCGTTGATGTTTGGCTCGCCGCGCGAAAGCTCTACCCAAAAGCATACATGGTCCCGGGAATGGGCCGCCGGGATAAACAACAATTAAATAAAAAATGATCCTGAAAGATCCACAAAATTAATCCCATGTCCTCTCACTGAAAGGTTCTTTTATGGCTACGACTTTCTAAGAGTAAGTGAAATAGTACTAAAATATTCTTGCGTTTTGAATTATTGTTACTGGATAAATAGTAATGGATTGTCACTCATTCTTTCGCTGTTCTGTGAATCTTTCAAATAATAAATTGGATCTCCCTTATTAGTCTAAAATATGTCGTAGAATTAATATTTCATAAAACTCCACATCATAATATTTAAAATTTTTACTTAAAGACTAAAAATTGCGAATTTTCGAGAAGAAGTATACGTCTTCTCTTTTTCAATGATAAGATTGGAATAAATACAACAAAACAAGATGGTGAGAAATCTAAACAAACTCAAAAAACACGTGAATCAATAAATTTAGTTGTTTTACAAAAACATATCAATATGACACAAGTCAATTATTAAAACAATAAGAAAAACAATTATTAAATCATAAATATAATAATATTCTTAATAATTAAAAACATCTATTGTTGCTGTTTTAGTACAATTTGTTTTAGTACAATGGAGTAACCATTTTTCTTAAAAGGTTTGTCATGATTTTTATTTTATTTTTTTATATACATCATGAAGATGAATAGTGGTATTTCTGTCTAATCTTTTCATGAAATTTTCTATGATATTCTTTTTGATATTATTACTATGGCCTGAATTATTATTCAAAATGTGGTCACTTTGATATTTCTTCATATAGTATTCCATTTTTATTTTTTTTTTATCCTTTTTTACAAGCGAATTGACTACTTAGGATCACGCTACAACTTCATTTCCTCTACCCTGTGCGGAGCTTTCTCTGTCTCCAATACTCCTCCATGCGTTCGCTGGCCTGCTTCCGTTGATCTTTAATCAATTTAACATCCAAAAACTTTAATTCACTATTATCCTGCAACTCTCTTTTAAATTTTTAATTTTTGTTTTTTTTATTTAAACTTAAATAGACTTCTCACCATTTTATTTTGTTGTATTTATTCCAATCTTGTCATTATGCTTGAAAAAGAGAAAACGTCTACTACTTCTTGAAAATTCGCAATTTTTAGTATTTAAATAAAACATTTTAAATACTATGATGTGGTATGTGGAGTTTTATCAATATTATTTACACAAGAAATGAAAAAGAAGAATTTACTTGAAGAATATGTCGTAGAAGGTTTGTCTTTTCTCAAAAATAGTGTATTTCGACAACAAACATTATCAGTGGGTGGATGGGTCAGTAGATGAGGGATAAAAATGTCAAGTAAAGGAAATATTTGGTTTTTCCTATAATCATATTATGAATTTCACTTCCATCCGTAAACTATTCTATACTTTGATAGAAGTAAAATCAATGATAAAAAATTTGAAATACTTTCAAGTTTGAAATTTGAGATACTTTGAAATACTTTGTTCAAGATTAAATTTTGTTGCGCTCTCCAACTGGATTAGGAACAAAAAATGATGGAGGACATATTTCTTATAATTTGTTCATACTTGTACTTTTTATTTCAATTTCCAAAACATGGAAACAAGGAATACCTTAGGAATCAGATTTTTCATTTCATATCAACTCTTTTACTATCCAACCGAGTTAATGAAACATTGGAGCCTTACCTCCACAGGATACAATCTACCTACGATCCACCTTTTTTATTGTAAGATACCGTTTTCTATTTTATTAAAAAAAGATAATTCTTTGACAATCTAAATGGATATAGAATTCTGAAGAAATTTATGAGAAATGCACTTCAAAACTCTATCATTCACTACATTGTCACAGTTGGGTTTGTTAATTACCTTTCTTATATCTGAAAATTATCTGCGAATCTTACTTCATACATAATATTAAGTTCAATTATATCCGCTTTGAGGAGATCTCATATTTTTTTTTCTTTAAGTAAGTTAATGTATTTCCTTAATTAATTATGTAAGACCATCCACACAATTAAGAAAAATATGAGCACGATACTGCTATTCAAAATAGAGATTTCAAATATCTAACTGCAAGGCATCAAAGAGACACCGGACACAGGCCTATGACAAACAAGCCAATTGTTTATGGCCAACAAAAGGACGACTATTTGCGGAAATTCTACGAGTCAGTCATTATTAAAACCACCAATTGTTATAATAATGAACTATCTATCAAAGGAGTATTACATTATAACTTGCATTAATTAATTATTATGTAAATGATTGTTTATTACTTACGATGTTCTGTTTTGTGCGGCTGTTATAAGCCTATGTGTTTTTCCGTTTTATATTTATTTATTTTTATAGTCTGACGATGAATTTCGAAACATGTCACTGTGATTATATCTTGATTTATAAATGATATCTTTCTTAATTGTGTGGATGGTCTTACATAATTAATTATATTATTACACACTATGAATAAATAATGTATTTCCTTGTTTAGATTTTTGTCATTTCCATTAACTTTATTTAAATCCAATCAATGTATTTAATTTATTTAAATCCAATGAACACTGCATTTTCGTGTCTCTAATCGTTTTCCAAATTAATGACATGGAACACAATTGTTGGCTTACAAATAACATCATTACGTTTTTGTCAACTTGAAAGAAAAGCAGGGATAAAACTAGACATTTTTCTGTTTGCGACATTTCCTGTGCTTTTGAGCGCTAAGTTATTACTATCTTTTTTTGTAAACATCCTTGTTTTCTCGTTTCTACTGTAGTTCAGATTATTTTGGTAGAATTGAAAATACAATTATAATATACAAACAATTTCCTTTTCCTTAATTACGAAATAAATTTAGCCAACAAACCAGACTAGGTTTAAAAAGCATATATATTAAAAAAGAGACAATGAATACAATCGGTTTCGATCCTATCAAAGAATCTTGATAAAACCTTATTAACCTTCCTCAGTTGGATTTACACAGTATGTGCAGCTTAGTGAGATCAAAGTAAACATAAACAAAAGACAAATAATCATAAGAACGGCCCTTCGTATATAAAAACAGGCTGTCTTGGATTCCCGATATCAAAAATTCAAAAAGCAGCTCAGTGATTATTATTTGTGTGCGTTTTTATCCCTTTGCTAAATTCTTAGTATGAAAGTAAAAATTCCATTATTTACATGTCTTTACTACACTTAAATTCTTCGTAAGCTATGAATTGACTAGCAATTGACTTAGATTTAACTAATTGCACCTTTTTATTTTTAATTAAATTTTTACTATTTATTTTATGAAGAGGCCTTTCTTATATTTACTTGTTTTTTTGTTTATGTTTCTTTTGATCTCACTGAGCTACAAATACTGGACAAATCCAGCTTCCTATTAAGAAAGGTTAACGAACCAGAAACAGGCTGTCTTGGATTACCGATATCAAAAATTCAAAAAGCAGCTCAGTGATTGTTATTTGTATTTTTATCACTTTATTAAAATACTTTTCCATACCTTTCTAAGTATTATAGCTAATCAATATTTTTTTAAATTCTATTCTTTGCCGTTTCTCTCTATTTTTTTATACTTTTTTCCCTTAAAAAGTAATAAAAAGTGAAGGTGGTGTCATGAATCTACATTATAATAAAAAGGGTTTATGAGATTATTATACAGAAACAGTGGCGTAACTAGAGGGGGGCGGTGGGTGCGGTCCGCACCGGGCGGCACATATTTTGGGGCGGCATTTTTTATAGTTAGTTTTAGTTGTAAAAAAACGACTTGTTCACTTCAGAAGTTTAGTATAATAAGTTTACTATTCATAAGTTTACTATTACTTCGTAATTCCTAATTTCTAGGAATTATGAATTACTGTATGATTTCGAATATTTTTCCTTATATTACGCTTATCCAATTGAAGAAATGTTTAAATAATTTAAATTCGTCTATTTTACTGAAAATTATTAAGATTTACGACAAGAATATGAAAATATTCAAATTTCTTCATTAACCCTTTATTTCCCAGCGTCATTAGCTTTAGAAATGAATAATGTAGTTAACATTTTTGCATGTGGAAAACCATGTAAAATGGTTTTAACAAATGATGGAAACTTAATCCCAAAATAAGTCAACACGAGTTCAGCCCATTGCACATTCGATCTTGTTCCCAATGGAAAGAATTAGAAATAAGACTTGGACATGGCGCAACTTTTGATAAACTACAACAACAGAATATTGATAAGAAAATCAAAAAATGGAAGGAAATTCTTACAAAAATAGTTGATATAATTAGATTCTTAGCAAAACAAAATTTGGCGTTTCGAGGTCATCGTGAAAGTGTTCATCAGGAAGACATCAATTCAATGGAAAATAGAGGAAATTTTCTAGAGCTTGTTGACTTGTTGGCTAAGTAGTATGTACTGAACATGTAGTAAAAATTAAGATGGGTAATAAATATAGTATCTCCTATTTGTCGCCGAAGATTCAGAATGAATTCGTAGAGCTATTGGGAGGCTCAGTGAGAAAAACAATTATGGATCAAATAAAGCAAGCTAAATACTTTTGTATGATATTTGACAGCACTCCAATTATTTCCCACAAAGATCAAACCAGTCAAATTATTAGATATGTAGTTATTGATGGCAGCGAAGTTAAAGTTGTAGAATCGTTTATTGACTTTGTAGAAACTAAAGGAAAAACTGCTGAGGAAATCACAAATATGATTTTAACGAAATTCGAAAATTACGATTTAGATGTAAAAAATTGCAGAGGACAGGCTTACGATAATGCTGCCGTCATGGCAGGAAAGCACAGCGGTGTTCAACTCGCATGAAACTAATAAATCCAAATGCAGAATTTGTAGCATGTACAAATCATTCTTTAAACCTGGCATGTTTACACGCTGCTTCTACTGCTATCGATTCCTTAACATTTTTTGGAACTATCGAGCAGTTGTTTTCATTTTCTTCTTCTTCCACTCGTCGATTGGATGTTTTTAGTTTCTGTTACTGGTCAAGGTGTTAAATGCAGCGTAGAAACTCGCTGGAGCGCTAGAGCAGAAGCAGTAACTACAGTAAAAAAGCATTTTTTTACATTTTAAGCTCCTTGGAAAAATTGACATATGAA
This sequence comes from Thereuonema tuberculata, assembly GCA_023159025.1. NCBI lineage: Eukaryota > Metazoa > Arthropoda > Chilopoda > Scutigeromorpha > Scutigeridae > Thereuonema > Thereuonema tuberculata. The sequence goes on along the minus strand of JAFIDM010000002.1, from coordinate 78,436,130 downwards.
GATGAAAATAGTAAAACGAGATCAGATGCTGGAATATTACTCAATTCAATGCAATCTTTTTCTTTTCTGTTATTTCAATTTATGGGAACCCATCCTTTTGGAAGTTAATGACGCGCAAAAATACCTGCAATTAAAAGGGTTATGTTCATCAATGCCATATAAATGTTCATCAATGCCATATAAAACTAAATTCTTTGCAAACCCATTTCATGGAACAAAGAGATGCGCTACTACAAAACGCAGTTATAGCAGCCAAAACAATTTGTGAAGAGTTGGAGATATCGACTGAACGTCGAGTTAGAAGGAGAAAAAATATGAGTGGGGGAAATTCACGAGACTGGGGCTATCCTTAGAACAAGAAGTATGAAGAGAAATGTTTTTATCTATGGATAGAATTATAAAGGAAATAAAAGAACGCTTTGATCAGTTGCATGTCCTTCGTGTATAATACCATGTAACCTACTAAATGAAGAATTTGAATGTCAAATAAATGACTTTATTGACATTGATAAAGAACAGTTCCAAATTGAAAGAAAAAGGATCCAGGTTTTTATGGCTGTACCTGCACTAAAAGAAGAGGCAAAACGTTGGGAAGGCGGGGGGGGGGGGGAAGGCCCTATTGATATATTCAAATTTATTCAACAGTATAGACTGGAAACTTCTGGACCCAACATTGTAATTTTGCCAAGAATTTTTTTTAACAATTATTGCAATCAGTATCGCTAGTTGCGAAAGGCGTTTCTCCAAATTGAAGTAAAAAATTATCTTCGTTCTACAATGAGTGATTTAAGACTACAAAATCTTGCAATATTGTCCAAAGAACAAGAAATTACAAATATTATAAATTTTGAGAGCATTATACACGATTTTTCTACTATGAAAGTTAGAAGAGTAAACATATAAATATGTTTACATACACATTTGTATACAATTTGTTTGTTTATCCAAAAGAAATGAAATTATTTATTTATAAATATAAAATAAAAAAATTTTAATGGTAATTTTTTTTTGTAAATTAGGTAATCTATATGTTTTATAATTTAAATATGGCATCCAACGGTAAAAAGTTACCACCTATAGTTTGTCTCAATTACAATTATTTATTTATGTTTATTAATTTGTAAAAAACCACCATTTCATGACTTAGAAAGGGCGGCAAATTGGAGACCGCCCCGGGCGGCAAAAGTTCTAGTTACGCCACTGTACAGAAAAGTCAATATTATCTTTAATATTGAAATTAAATGTATCAGATTTATCGGTTTCCAGATCCATCCGAATGATTCGATATCTGCATCATTGTCGTGACTCTTGAATGGCAAAATAATGGCAATTTATTATTTTTAGAAAATAACAATATTTTAATTTTTCTTCGTTTGTTACAATTTTGTATTATATTTTTATATTCGTTATCAACTCACTATTTGAAAATACATTCGATTTATTTCGGTAAGTTAATTTCAGATTATAATAATCAGAATAATTACATTTAGGAAATATATTTAACAGTTCATCATATTTAAAGGATAGATCGATTAAATGTAATATTCCATGTTCTATCTTGTTCAATCTCTCTCGACCACCATCTCCTACAGAAGTAAATCAGATGCCCTAAGATGCTAATCATTAACAAATCAAGTATTTTCATTCGCACAAGGATTAGAATTTGTTCAGAAATAGTGAAATACCTTCCATAAGATACTGTATTCGTATTTTCAATTCGTTTTTTTAGTTCCCATTTAAAACAAAGTTTGTTCTCATGTTTGTCCAGGGCTTCAATTTAAATAAATTATTGTTAGGATTTAAATACACTGGAAAGTAATCATTTAAGTTCAAAATCAAAATTAAAAAATAACTTGTTTGTACTTTGTGAAATAATCAGCAAGGATTTTAATATTTAAACTACATTAACATTTCAATGTTTGATTAAAAAGAAATGTAAAAGCATTGAAAAATCAATCATTTTAATTTTCATTGGTCATAGAATTAAACGAAACTTTCGTTAGCTTTAATCTTAAACAGAGTTTGTTGCCAATTCCGCGGTTGCTTCGTATGAAGACAACATTGTTGTATCTAGAGACTAAATCGTTTATCTACCTGATGTTAATAAAAGTTAGGATCAATTATGCTGCAGGTAACTATTTTGTAATGATAATTTATTAGACAACAAGAACAGCATTAAGATAAGAAGAGAATCGACTGTGTTTGAAAACCATCTTATGAAAATAGGAAGATAAACACTGAAAAGATACGAAGGGAAAACCTTCATTAAAGTTTCATTAAACTAAAATCTCTATTTAATAGAGAACTAGGTAAAACAAACAATTTTGCCTAGTATAATTAAGGAAAGGACTTTAATACAACCAAATCCAGGTGATGATGGATGCAAATGAAACGTCCACTGATCTTTCATTAACCCAATATTAATTATTTGTCAAATGGAGGCTGTAATGGAAAGTGTTGACAGAGGTCCTAAAGGGACCCAACTATTAATACTGTCTAGTACTTAGTCGCTCTTGCTAAAAAGTAATTAGCTCATATTTTGATTAATAATTAATTAGTGACAAGAAGACACAGATCATCGCCAGACCTGTGATTAAGCGTAACAGTGGGATCCTTAACCTTTCACACTTTCTGATTCTGTCAGGTGGAGTTTGTCTCTGACTGACGAGTTCTAAAGAAAACGAAACGGCTGTCGCCGGTGATAGTTCGGGGTGCGAAATCTTTTTAGTATCTTTTGTGCCTTCCTTGGTTATCCTTTGTTCAATTATTAGGCACATTAATTCTTTCTTATTTAAGCGTAGCGAACCTTAAGAACATTTCAATTCTTAAGAGAATGAAGAAATATGATGACTTTTTTTTCTAACTGAACAGAAATTTACACAATTCTTTTTCCCTGAATATAAATTAACAGAAATAAATGAAACTCATAAGAAAAACGAATGGATATTACTTGATGAGAAACAATCCAACACTTTCTTAATAGTTGAAAGCAGATTTCAATAGATTTTCTGCTTCGTACAACTTTCAGAAATCTTCCAAATGGAGTAGTTGAACAAAATTTGAATTGAAGTTCATTTTAAGAAAATATTGTTAGAAGATATTTAGAAATAATAAAAAAAGAAACTTGATTGTTTTAGTAGAAATTATTGTTTCAAAGGAAAAATAGTTAATAAAAAAAAAAGTCTTTGTAAAGTTTAAAATTACTTCCACCGTTTAATATCTGTTTAAAAGAATTCTACAATATTTCTTTCCTCCTTTTTTGAGGTTTCCATATTGTGGCTAACAGTGATGCTATATCTACTGTAACAATGATTAGCACTGCTCTTATATGACCTAATAAAAAAAAGGATACGACAAAATCATTATGTGGATGGCAGAGAAAGTACTTGAAAATCACACAGAATTCATCCAGGAGATGAAATCAACTCATCGATTTTTCAATTTGATGAGGATTTTTTTCAATTGTTGAAAGAAATGAGACATAATTTAATTTGTGTTTCCTTCAAATCAATGTCTTTATAACTCTTATTCGATAACCGTAATAAGATCAAATAATAAAATAACAGTACTTTTTTTTATAAAAATATAAGAAGGAAAAGTGGTTATTTAAGAGCACAACCTACGGCGAAGAGGAAGAATAGAAGATAACAGTAAATAATAATA
>JAFIDM010000002.1:78406971-78420481 GCA_023159025.1 Thereuonema tuberculata | reverse complement strand
GGAAGTATCTAATTTCTATTGGGCAGATACTGTTATAATGGATCGATGAATCACGCTGAACAATGTGTGTCTAACACCAACCTGACACTTTGCAAAACGTCTAATTTCGGTTGGACAGATGCTGTAAAAAAGGATCGATGAATCGCCTTCTACAGTATGTATCTAACGCCAACCTGATACTTGGTGAAATGTGATTATTTCTTTTTTTCTGTATTTCTAAATTGATTATTTCTGTTTAGTCTCCACAAAAGCTCTGTTTTTTTTTTTTTTTTCATTAATTTATTTGTACATTTGTATAGAAACTCAGAAAAATCAAATTATTTCTTAAGGAAATGGAAATCCTGGGTTTTTGATTATTTCTGTTTAGTTTCCACAGTAGCTTTGTTTTTTTATTTGCATTAAGTTAATGCTCTATTTATAAGGAAACTCATTCAAATCCAAGTATAGATTATTCTTTTTAATGTAAGACTTGAAATAAACTAAACAAACAATTATGGCTAACAGCAAAGAACTCATTATAATAGGAGGAGCTTCATTTTAATTTCCATGGCAGTCTTTTTACGGCTTTCGTGGGTCAGTGAGGCTAACCACATCACTCAATCTGTGTGTGTGTGTGTACAATATCTTCTGAATCACTGAATGGCTCTTCTGGAAACTTGGTTTACCTTTTCCAAGACTAGAGACGATCTACCTTTGAGATTTAAAATCTTTTCCAAGTGGGTTCTTGTGTAGAAATTAACACAAGGAGACAAAAAACATTACAACTGAAACAATCCTTTCTGTTAATACTTTATTATCTTAAACAATGAATATTAAATCCTTAATGCATTCAACGTGTTTGGTCCAATTAAAATTAATGCAGTATAGAAACTTAAGTAAATCATGTGGATTTCATTGCTTCTTTTTTTTTCGAAATGAGTCCTTTTGTATTCAGTGAAAAGAGACATATTGTTTCTTTTATTGTTTTCAGGACTGCAACAAAGAAAAAAGAAAGAAAGAAATTTTAACAATGAAATCAAAATTAACGTGTGTACAGATTAAAATATCACTAAAAAAAAACGCAAAATCGCACAATAACTAAACAAAAATCAATGAGCTTATTTTGGATTTTTGCTGGGAATCGGAGATGGAAACCGTTTTTGATGTTTTTTGAAATGAGGGGTCATTGTCTTGTTCGTTTGTCCGTCTTGTGTATAGTCCCTCTTCACTGGGCTGGGTATGCTGGGTGGGATCGGACTAAAGAGGGTGATGAAACCTGAAATGGTGCCGTCTCTGATTCCCAGCAAAAATCCAAAATAAGCTCAGTGATTTTTGTTTAGTTATTGTGCAATTCTGCGTTTTTTCAGGGATGTCTTGATCTGGTATGCACGTTAATTTTGCTTTCATTACTTTTATTCCAACAAATTCTTACTAAGCTAAGCGATTTGCTAGCGTGAATTTCTGTTTACTCTTTTATTCTTGATTTGATTTTTGATGTTTTTTGAAATGAGTGGTCATTGTCTTTTTGTTTGTCCATCTTGAGTATTGTCCCTCTTCACTGGGCTGGGTATGCTGGGCGGGATCGGACTGAAGAGGATGTTGAAACCCGAAACGATGCCATCTGCGATTCCCAGCAAAAAACCAAAATAAGCTCAGTGATTTTTTGTTTAATTATTGTGCAATTTTGAGTTTTTTTCAAAGAAATTTTAAGAAACAAACATTTAAGGAAAGTAGGCCTTAAGTTCTTTCTTGTTTTAGCTTTGGGGCTAATCAAATGAGTCAGTCAGTCTGTGTGTGTATGTGAACCAATGGAGGAATCTTGCTATGCCTCTAAGATTACCATCGTAATGTTTTTCTTTATCGAGAAACTAGCGTCATCTGATGACAAAGATTCCCACAGAAATGACGCAAAGAGGTTTTTACAGCATTCCGCACAGTCCAAGGCCGTTCCCGTCTTCTCCTCTTTCATTGATGGAGGTTCAATAGGTTGCTTTACAATCTTCAAAAATCTGGTATTGATTGGAATTAAAAAAAGGGAAAAGTTCGTTTCTATGGTAAGTTAATACCTGAAAGTAATACAGTAATTAATTAAATATGATAATGCTATAGTAAAGAGAAAAATATTTACAGTAAATTAAAACAACCTAAAGTCTAGAACAATCTTAAAAAATATTTAGATCATTTACAACAATCGAAATAAGAAGATACAGGACGAATGCAGCTGCTGCAGGGAATTCCATAGCTGACAACTAGGACGTTGGCTTCACCGGCGGATCCAGGGGGGGGGGGGCAACAGGTCTTTTGCCCCCCCCGTGGGCTCAGCCGCCTTTTTAAAAATGCAGAAAAGGAATGAAGAGAGAAGGAAAGGAGAAGAAACATTAAGGGTAGGGTAAAGACTCCCAAGGCTTTTTTTTCGTTATTCGAGTCCTCAATAACTTAGTATATCTCAAGCACTATAGCAGATAAAAGTCTGAAATTTTGTAAAACATAAGTGAAGGCTTTGTAGTTTTATATTTTTCAAAGCATTTTAATTTTAATTTATTAGTTTTAATAATATTAATGTCCAAACTTACCGTAAAAAAAAAAAGTTTTTGGGATTTGTAAGATCACCAATTGATTTTTTTTTGTATTGCAAGTTAAAATAAAATACAGTAACTAATTACAATTCCAGTGTTTTGAATAATTTTCTTATTTTGTTGACATTTTTTTTAAAAAAAAAAGAAAACTGAATCTGTAGTTTTCATTTTCATCTTTTCGATTTTTTTTCTATATTTTTCTCTTAAATTAGATTGAAATTTTCAAAGCCAAAATGAAATAAAGACTTTCAAGACTCATATAATAATTTTTAATTGTCGAAATATTGCATATTTTAATTATAAAAATCCAAACTAAAATTCGTCCATAATTTCCCATAGGAAATTAGTTTCAAATATCGACAGTACGCGGTACCAATGTCGCCGAAGGAATGTGTCACATTACTGGAAGGCATAATTAACAGATTTTCATTCTAATCCTCAGAGCTAATCTTTCACCCCAAATTTTGCAATGTTTCCACTTCTTTCCTGCATTGAGCCCAGATGGCTGAAAGATATATCTCGCGAAAAACCGGCTGTCGCTACCCTTCTCAGAAGAGGAAAAAAAATAACAGAGGAGCCCACTTGAATAAGAAAAAAATCCAGATTATGTTTAGATCCTATAAAACTATCATTTCAAGAAAAAAATCTAAATATGATTGCAAATTTATTTGCTCGATTAAATAGTGTTTCAATGGATTTTCATTTAGTTTGTTAACGTGTTTCTATAAACTTTCGCGCGTAAACATTTTTAATCACTTTTTCATTATCGGTCATTACATTTCAAAAAACGTGTATTTTGATTTAGTCAGTCGCAAGAATTACAATAATCTCTTGTAATCATTTAATTTATTTAATTCTATTTTAAATCCTTTTTGCATTTATAATATTTTAAAAATCCCTTATAACCTTCGCGAATTACGATCTTTGTATATAGAAGTGTTTCTATAAACTTTCCCGCGTAAACATTTTTAATCACTTTTTCATTATCGGTCATTACATTTCAAAAAACATTTACTTTGATGTAGTCAGTAACAAAAATTACAATAATCTCTTGTAATCAATTTAATTCTATTTTAAATCCTTTTTGCATTTATAATATTTTAAAAATCCCTTATAACCTTCGCGAACTACGATCTTTCTATATAGAAGTGTTTCTATAAACTTTCCCGTGTAAACATTTTTAATCACTTTTTGATTATCGGTCATTACATTTCAAAAAATATTTACTTTGATGTAGTCAGTAACAAAAATTACAATAATCTCTTGTAATCAATTTAATTATATTTTAAATCCTTTTTGCGTTTATAATATTTTAAAAATTCTTTATAACCTTCGGGTCATTCCACGTCAAATCAGCAAAAAATTTTGAAATTTCTCAGGTGATCCTCTCCGATTTTAATGAAATTTGGCACAAATGTATCTTCACTCTTTGTATGAAAGCCTACCAAATATTATTGTCCTAACCTTAAACATTTCTGAGAAATAGCATTCAGAAGACAGTAAAATCTGCAATTTGTAACTGTTTTTACATAAATTTTTCGGGCATTTTTAAAGCTGTATAAATAAAGAACTACTTGAGCCATATAAATAAGCTTTCATAAACTGAGAGTATGTATATATATCACAATAAATAATACATTATAATTAGTTTGAGTCTTTTAGTTTTCCTGAGATAGGCTTACAAAGTAGGCATTTTGTAATGTTATCGAAAACAAAAGTGAATTTTTAATCATTCACATTTTTGAGAATAAAGCTGGATACGTATGAAATTTTAAACAGAAACTCTTTAGAAACTTTCTGATACATAAAATAAATATTAAGCAATTCCGTTAGTTATTTAAAAAAATATGAGGTTCTGAAATTGGCAGTAAAGTGAAAAGCATCAAATTTGGCTTATTTTCAATCAACTATTTAGTAACGTAGACAATTGAATTTAAAGTTGAAATTTTATCCAGAGGTCCATATTCTACAATGAAAATATGGTATAAAATTCAAAACCCTACCGACATCCTTAACCTTTCAAACTTAAAAGAAATGGAGCTTCGCTTTTGGGCAAAAAAACAGACAGTTGAAATGGTTTTAAGAATCAACAATCTACTTTATTTATGAAGTCAACTTTATAACATCTCTGTAGGGAAAATTATTTTAATACAATATTAAATATAATATTTATGAATTTTCATTTTGATAGAAGCGTTAAAAATTTTTGGTAACAGTTCTCTGATCCAATTCAAACATCTGTCCACTGTGACTTAGGGAGCTTTCACTACGCAGATGATACTGCATTTGTATATGGAATCCAAATTTTGTCTTGTGTACAGGGCCAGGAAAGTAGTTGTGTTATTGAGTAGATAATGGTCAGATATACCGAGTCTAATTATATTCCCAATTAATGTCGCATTATGAATTTTTCTACGGCAATGGAGAAAATATTATTTAGAGTTATTGGTTTTCTGATAAAAGCAAAAACTGCAAATAATTTCATAGATGTAATCGTTGAGGCCTAAGGAAAAATAGCTACTTTAGACAAATACTTCTGTATCATAAACTTCAAATTACACACAAGAAATAATAATTTAATCCAAATCTCATGCCGATATTTCGTCTTAACTTAACATTAAGACTTACTCATGGTTCTAAATACAAAATATAAATGAAAAGAAGAAAATTATTCTTAATTTAACAAAATAAAACATACAACAACTGAACAACATCAAACCTTTGTTAAAAATAAAATAATATTAAATAATAATAACAATAAAAACGATAATAACTATGAACAATAAATTGAAATCGGAAACAATCCGGACCCCATTGTGAACATAGCATTTGATATTCAAGACGAAAGTAAAAGATTTACATTAGAATCCTGCCTGATAAATACTTGTTATTGTTTTAATAGAGATAAATCCCTAAAGGTAAGTGGGATATCGTTAGGGATTTTTAGAAAGTCATTAATGGAAAATAAAAGAATAAAAGAAATTGTGAAATTGAAGTAAAGAATTTATAGTGAAAGAAATTAAAGTAAAGAAATTTGGAAATTGAAATAAAGAAATTATAGTAAAAGAATTAAATTTATGAACCGCAGCAAAAAGCATAAAATGAAAGTGGTTACAGTAATAAAAGTCTGGTATTGTAATTATAAATAATTTTTTTATATATATTTTTATGCAGGAGTTTATATATATATATATATGTATGTGTGTGTGTGTGTTTACCTCAACATATAAACCTTTAAAAAAATAAGCAATTGTGATAAATCTATTTTCTATTACTATTAATAATTAATTCTATCCATTTACTTTAGTAAATAATTTCATAAAATTAAGAACAACTCTCTTTCGATATTTGATTTTAATAAATAATACCTGGTTGTGACTTTTAATGTTTTTAAATTCAATTTCAATGTAATTTTTAAATTTTAAAGTTTTAACTTTTTTCTTTTATTAAATTGATTAGTCAAGTGTACAGGCGTTAGTAAGACTATCCATGAACATTTACAGTACACGTTATCATTACTATTATGAATACAGATACTTCCTCAAAAAAGAATAACTGTTTTTAATGTAAGGAAGAAATAATTTTTAGAATTTTCAATATTTTTCCCCTGGCTATACTAATTTAATATATAACTATAATTAGAAGCACAGTCAATACCCACTGTATAAATATTATTATTACGTATAATAGTGTAGCAAATATTTAAAGTTATCAATTGCTAATTAAAATGCGTTTATAATGTTGTTGTTGTTTTTTTTTTATCATTCAAACATTATATCTATTGATAAACAAAGAAATAAAGAATATGTCAAGTTTCATTCTTCTGTCAATTTTTATTATTCTTCAATTTACTAACGAATTTGCGAAGATATGAATTACTTAGCATTTGGTGTGTTGTGTTGAGGAAGAAGTCTCAGGTTCCCTTGAGTAAAGAGGTGAAGAGGGAGAGCAGAGTTGCTAAGAGATTACAACCGGATTAGAAAGTGAAGGGGAGGGTGTTCAGGTAAAAGAAGGGGGGGAGAATAAAGACGTGACGTCATTGCTTGTAGTGCCATCTAGTGTCAGAGTTTTGAATTACATAGGCTTTTTACCTTTACCTTAAGCACGGGGACAAGCCTGTTTTGTTAATTAATTTCGCGTCTTTTTCACTTCCAAATCTTTAGTTTTTTTTTTTTTATACATATAAAAATATTAACGAACAATTCAAACTCAGACAATATAATAATTACAATTTTATAAGAAATTTTAATTTTTTTTAAGAAAATATGTCAAAGATTAAGATTTAAGGAAACTGGTAATGTTTAATTTTGTAGTGATAGTAAAAAATACTTTCGAATCATCTTTGAATAAAAGCTCTTAAATGGAAATCACGTGATTTCCAAGGCTAAGGTATAATCTAAACATAAATTGGAATATTCAGTACACTTCCTTCTAAAGTTTTTTTTTTTTTCATTCTCTGCTTTAACCGTAATTTCACTTAACTGGACGCTCTTAACTTTCATTCTGGTCGCAGTTTGCGTCGAACCAAATGCCAGTAAATAGTCCAGTCAGTATTTTTACCAGGAAAGTTTTGGGGTAGTTTTGATTTTTCCGTTCTATATGTTTTTTGGGGTGATGATTCCGAATCTGAGGTTTGAAAAAAAAATTTCATGATGCAACATTAAAAAAAAAATGCAAAAAAAGGTTAAAAAATCTTAGTTATTTGACGGTTTTTTTCCTTAGAACTCGAAAACTATCAACTTTTCATAAATAGCCAAATTTTATATAACATTTCGTCATGATAAATTTTATTTACTTCTGAAGTTTGAATTGACATTAGACAAAAATAAATTTATAAATAAAGAAAATATCTGTGTATCAATAAAATATGAAATTTATTATTAAATTTTAGAAAAAAATATAACTCAAATAATTTCAGGAAAAATAAAGCTTTTAAAAACAAAAATGACAATCCTCGATTTATATTTTTTTGAAGAGACCTTCTTTTCAGTCTTTCTTTATTAATAACTGTTTTTCCTGATATACTGATATACAATTTCGGACCTGATTAAATGACTTTAACATTAAGTAATTTTTGAAAAAATGACCTGTACCTTTACATATACGATCTTAATAAGGTATGTGCAGAGAACTGGGAGGAGATTCACTAATTGAGTGGGTTTTTGCGGAGAGAGACAAACTACGCCAATTTTCAACTAGCACTTGAGCCCGAACAGTTCGTCGGAGAAAAAAAAACCTAAATATTGAAATTTGTAGTAAATTTTTTGTACTTTCTTTATGAATAAGAAGGTTATTTACGAAAAGTTGATAGTTTTCGAGTTCTAAGGAAAAAACCGCCAAATAGCGAGATTTTTAACCTTTTTTTGCATTTAAAAAAAATGTTTTTTTTTTTAAATGTTGCGTCACGAAATTTTGTTAGCAAATCTCAGATTCGGAGTCAGCACCCCAAAAAACATACAGAATGGAAAAATCAAAATTACCCCAAAACTTTCCCTCTAGGGGCTATTTGCAGCACAATTTGACTGGAGTATAAGTGAAATTCCATTTAAAGCAGAGAATGAAAAAAATTATTTAACTCACGGAAATTCAACTTTTTACTAAGTTAAAAAAAAAAGATATTTATTAAATGTCAATTATTGCAAAAATTAGCATTAGGCGGAATGTTGAACTATTTTAATGGACTTGTCACACGACTTCTGCTACTTGCGGCGGGCATAGAATCCAATCCAGGGCCCAGCAACAGCTCGAGTTCGAAGGTAAGTCCTCTTTATTGAGTATAAGTGTTAGGAGCCGTAGTTTAAGGCAGTCGTTAAGAAAAAACAACAACAAAGAACAGGATTATCATAACAAATATTTATTACTATAAATTTATCTAAGCGTTGATTTTTATTTGTGTTCCCCTTCAGCCCCACCAGCATCAGTCAAAGCGGTTGAAGACGATCGATAATTTCTTCAAACGCCAACCTGAGGCTGCACCCATACAACAAGTCAGGGGCCAGCGCCCACCATACCGAAGACATCCGTTGCAGTCGTGGAGGGCTCCGACGTTGCCACTGCACCATCTCTCATGCATGCTCCAGTCACTGTTGCCATCGCAATGTCCACTGACTCTGACTCCTCCACAACCTCCACTTGTAATACAAAGGAAGGAAGCGTAAGTTGCATCGTCCCTTCTTTACCGGATAGCTCCACATCTGTCGTGTCCGTACCTACTACGAATCCAGCGAATGTAATGGTAATGAATGACATAGGTAATTTCATAAGTCAAAATGTTTCTGATTTTCAAAAGCGAGAGCTACTACTAAATCCATGGAAGCCGCCTGCTCATTACGATTTTCCATTCTCTACTTACAACTACAAAGGAATGGAATAAAAACGTTATCTAAGTCACAAACACCTTGACCATTTTAAAAATTGGCTAGTTTTGTCTCACTCTTCAAGGGGTCTGTACTGTAGGTATTGTCCTTGGTTCAATGTTGGAAGTGTAGGTGGCAAGGATAAGAATGTCCCTTTGAAAAAACTTGTCACTGAGCCCTTGATAACGTTTAAAGATCTTTTAGGAAGCATAAAAAACAGTTTCTTAGCTAATCATGAGAATAGCCAGTACCACAAGACTGCTGTGGAAAAAGGAAAAAAATTTCTAGATATCTACAACAAGCCTGAAGTCGATGTCATCAATCAGGTGAACCAACAACGACTTGCTCAGATACGAGAAAATAGAGAACGGCTTGTTCCCATTGTAAGAGCGACGCTCTTTCTTGGAAGGCAGGGTATGGCGTTTAGGGGGCACCGTGATGATGGAAGTCTCTTCTCTGAAAATCAAGATGATTCTGCATCTGCAACAGGAAATGACGGTAATTCCAGAGAGATACTTAGACTAATGGTTACGTCTGGAGACAAACAGCTTGAAGAACATCTGAAAAATTCTTCCTCTACTGCATCCTACATTAGCAAGACGATCCAAAATGAACTAATAGAATGTATTGGCGAAGAAATTACAGAAAAGATACTGACAAGAGTCCGAGAAGCTATCTTCTACTCTGTTTTGTTTGATGAGACGACGGATTTGTCTCACAAGTCTCAACTTAGTGTAGTTATCAGATATATATATAAAAATGCTGTCTATGAAGAGTTCGTTTCCTTTCTTGATGCATTTGCTGATAATGAAAGTGCTAAAGAAAAAGAAGATAGCACTTACGAATCAAATGAAGATGCTGGGGACAAAACTCAGAGATCTACGAAGGATAAAGAAGAGCTGAAAATGACGGGGAAAGCCCTAGGACAAATTGTCCTTCGACTTTTAAGGAAACTAGGTCTTCCCCTAGACAAGTGCATTGGAATTGGCACTGATGGTTGTTCCTTAATGACTTCGGAAGTTTGCGGTGCTGTCAAAGAGGTTCAGAAAGAAGCAAAAAATGCTCTTCGGACACCTTGTTATAGCTATAAGCTGAACCTCGCCCTATCTCAGTCCAACAAAATCCCTGGGGTACGAAATCTATCAGGGTTATGTGAGACGAGGTGGGTGGAGCGGCATGACGGGGTTTTGCAGTTCTCGGTAGATTTACCCAAAATATTGGAACCTTTGGAGTCGATAGCGACTTGGGATGACTTATCCACTTCCAGTAAGGCATCCCAGCTGCGGGCCGCCATGACGGATAGTTTCTTTTTAGTGTCAGTAATGTGTTTAAGTGACATACTGGCACTAACACTGCCGTTGAGCAAGCTGCTCCAAAAAGTTGATTTGCATTTGAAGCAGCAGCAGAAACAATATCAAATTTGATATCAGTTTTTTCCACACGCCGTGAAAAGGCTGAGGAATATTTTTTAAAAATTTGGGCGAAAATTGAAGATTTGGCTGATGAAGTCAATGCCCACCTGATTCCACCTAGGAGATGTGGTCGTCAAATTAACAGGGCCAACTATGCTGCAGAGCCACCGGAAACTTACTTTCGGCAAACTGTATTCATCCCTCTGCTTGACCACATTTTAATGGACATTAAGGAGAGATTTCCACCTGATGTTCTTAACTGTTTTCAGCTTTCGCTACTTTTGCCATCGAACGTTATAAAAATTTCAAATTCAGTCCTGGGAAAAAAAGCAGAGTTTTTAGCCAGGAAGTTCAGTGATATTTTGCCTCATGAACTGGTATTATCACAAAAGTTGCTTCAGGGTGAACTTACCATGTGGAGGGAGAAGTGGCTTGGGCAGAGTGTCATCACATATCCCAAATCTTCAACAGATATTCTGAAAAACTGCGATAATGATATATATATTCAACAATTCATACATTGCTAAATGCTTTAATACCGGTAACTCTATCAATCAGTAATGCTTCAGCTGAACGTTCTTTTTCAGCCTTGCGGCGACTGAAGTCGTGGCTACGAGCCACAATGTCAGAAAATAGACTGACAGGTCTGGCCCTGATGTATGTTCACCGGGGTGAAGATGTAACTATTGATGATATTATAACTCGATTTTCAAAGTCTGGCAACCGCCTTGTAAATTTTTGTTTGTAAATTTTTTGTGTAGTTTTTTTTTTATTATTATTTCCTTAAATTGATTACAATTTCAGTCTTGTTAGGAACCGTTAGTTCCTATAAACAGGTGCTGTTTTATTACAGTGATAATAATTGAATAATTTGTTATTATATAAATATTTTTGTATTTCTTTGTAAAACAATTCTTTATATAAACATTTTGTATTTCATTTTTGCCATTTGGTGTTGACTTTGTTTTAGACTTTGCCTTTTTTTTGTCGTATTAACTTTTGTTGATAGATATTATGGACTTTCACATGCTTTTGAGTTCTATGATTGTAAATGATTGTAAATCTGAAAAACCACTAAACTATAAACTACTTATAACTATACAGATGAGATAAGCATAAAAAATATATAAACATTCAAAAAGTAGATACATACAATACATTCATATTCGTTGCAGACGTTTTGCTGTCAAACACAGACCTTTATACATGTAAATCAATTAATTATTAATAATTATTTTACTATAACTAAAAAAAGAAACAAATAAAAAAATATATATTGTATTAAGATGGCTATTTGAGACAAACAGGGAACGAGCAAATGAACAAACATACAAATACTTAAATAATAAAATAAATTTCATTATTCTTCTTCTATATTTTTTTCTTTTTCTTTTTTTTAAATTTTCGTAGATTCTACAATCCGATTTCTTATGTCTCTTTTGACTGCGGAAATTTGTCTTTGTTTGATAGCGTTTTTAGATCAAACTCATTATTAATTTTATTCTTCTTCAATCTTATTTATATTATTTATAATAAACTTATCGTAATTGCTGAATTAAACATCTTCCATTTTCACAATTTTTCATACCGTAATTTAAATGTACGTCAGAGTTCATAATAAAGATATTTGGAAAAGAAGACGCATATGTCCCCAACTTCAATTTTTGTAATTATATGCTATTTTTCTACGTTATCTCATAAATAATTTTTTGAAAGAAGTTCAAAGTAATTCTTACTAAAATGGATACCACCCTCTTATAGGCATAAAACAATGATTACATCAAAAAAAAAAAAATTAATGAAAAGGAATAGAATTTTAAAAAATGGTTAAAACTTAAAAAAAGGAACTAAAATATTTTTTCTCTTACTTTTTAAGTTTAAAATATGTTCTTTACGTCTCTAAGAAATATAATATGTAATTTTGCCAAAAAGGTACTATGCCCCCCCCCCCCTTAAATAAATAAAAACAAAAATACTAGTTTATTATTCAAGGAAGAAATGCAGCATTTTGATTATTTCCGCCTATAGGTTGGCAACCTTTAACATTTGCCCCCCCCCCCATGGGTCCGGGCTGGATCCGCCCCTGGTTGGCTTCAAAGAAAAGATACATAAAACATATCTGTAAAGTCCCTTAATTCCACTTGGAAAGTCCCTTAATTCCACTTGTAAAAGTCCCTTAATTCCACTTGTAAAAGTCTCTTAATTCACATTTTTGTATATCGCCCAACGCCAGTCAATGGATAACTATATATTTGGATCGCTCAAAAGGGAGCCAACAACTTCTCCAGGCCTCTGCAAGCAGGAATGGAATGGAACTGACACCCTCCATTGTACTATTACAATGGAAGTAGAGGTGTTAATGTCTACAGAGCAGAACTGATGGTTAACACTCCGTCGGGCGCAATATGGTGTGGCACAAGGTCGGGCGCATTGAGCCCGAGAGGCACTACTTTAATAAAAAATTTTTCGACAGATAAAAACGTTTTTTCTCACTAAAAACAATTGTTAACTATTCTTTGGAAACCTCTAAATATTATAAAAATACTGAAGGAGCAATAAAATAGTTTTATATAGTCTTTAAAGGAAACGGAAATTTAGTTACCAAAAATTACCGAAATGTGTACACCCCTTGATTTAATAATCTTTTCTACAGATAAAAACGTTTTTTCTTACAAAAAACAATTGTTAACACTTCGTTGTAAACGCCCACACTGTATAAAAATATCGCAGCAGCAGTAAAACAGGTTTAATTAGTCTTTAAAGAAAACGTATATTTATTGAACGAAAATTAACAAAAATTATCGAAGTGTGTACAAATAATTATTCAAAGTGGTATTTGACTATGAAAAATGACACTGAAGTAAAACAAGAACATAATATATTTCAAGAATCGCTCATTCATTTGATTCATCAGCATATATATGTCCTTCTAGCGCTCTGTGATAGCACGAAGGACACATGAAGACAGCATGTGAGACGCAGGTAGCAGTATGGCAGTTTTTACATTCATATTGACTCAATCGTCTGCGACGAGTCTGTAAATGACATGTTTCACATTTGCGTCGTTTCAGAGGTATCTGGGGCTGATCATCAGTTTGATTTGGTTGTTCATGGGGAGCGTATCTCTTCAATTTGTGTTGGAGGTGTGCTGGCATCCCAAATGACTTCAGACTGCGTTAAGCAAGTT
>JAFIDM010000002.1:78379995-78406871 GCA_023159025.1 Thereuonema tuberculata | reverse complement strand
TTATACGACAGTTTTTTCTGTTTTAGTTCGTTGACAAGACTCACCTGTTTGAACCAGTTGTCGGCCGTGATGTTTCTTCCTGACCCAAGCAATGGCTCCGCTAATCGTTTCACCACATCTGGTGCCTTGTTGCTTACAGAAAAGGGTCCGTTCTCTTGTTTTCCAGCATAAATTTCCATGTTGTATGTTCAACAAAATATCTTGAACAAAAGCACGTTCCAATAACATACTCAAGTTTATAGATAATTACGAAATATTTTATAATATGACATTACTAATGAAACAATGTGATATAGTATTAAAAATAACCGGGAAAACTTATTTGTCAAACTATAACGTAATCGGGCACAATGAGCCTATGCGATCATTTCGTCTGGCAACCGGAAATGAAAAATGAAAATCACTAACTGACCTTGCCATTGTTATTAGCACTGGAAAAGCGGAAGCTACTAGGATGGAGACCTCACGAAAAAATTTAGCGGGGGAGGGGCAAACAAAAGAGTTTGAGGTGTGCCTAGGAGATCGGTTGCGCCCGACGGAATGTTAAACAAGCATTCGTGTAAGAGGTGGCACTGCAAAATAACAATACATCAATCCTATATGTAATTTGTTTCTTCAATCAAATTTAACAAATTCAAAATAAAAAAACAGTTTATTTATAAGTTTTCTAATTGTAAGATTTAAATAAAAAAGCTAATTGCAACACTTTTGTGCATGACTAGTCAGATATGTTAAATATTAAAGGTACATATCACTCAAATTTCTTAAATGACCTTCTCATATTTAAGTTTGACAAATGCACTAACATTAATCTGTTATATGAACATTACAAAATGCTATTACAAATAAAAAAATAATCAAAGCAATTCAGACACATGCATTTCCAGTGAATGCTCCAACAAACAAAATGTCTATAATATCAAACTTAAATTAAAACAAAAACCATAAATAAACTATAGTGGAATGAAACAATAAAAATTAGCATTTATATATTAATAGCAAAGGTAGAAAATAGTACCAAATAGTACCTCTGAGAGAAGTTAGAATCACAGCAAATTTTAAATTTATATTAAAGATTATATGATGCAGATCAGCTTTAAAAAATTACAATGGTCAAATCAATTGAATCTTTATAAATAAGATGCATTTGAAATTGCAAAAATCATGTTTGAAATATCAATGGAATACAATTTTTTGATTTTCAAATATTGATCGCTACATTTAAGACTATTCCTAGTCATTATCAGGAAACAAATAAAAAAACAGAATCGTTTCTTAATGAATTATTTACTGCTTCAAATTCTGGAATAATTACTAACCTTTGAAATTATCAAGCCTTAAGGATTTAAATTAGGAATGGAACATTGTTTTTTCTGTGGAAAGTTATAACTGTCTTAACCATTAAACCTTCTCAAAATCTACTCAATTTTTACGAGTTATTCAATGTCTTCCTAGATATGATAGTCTTAAGTTCATTGATTACAAATATATCATCGCAAACTAATTAGTGCTTAAAAAGCTGCTAAAATAAATTCATTCCAGTTCTACTTCAAAAAAATTAAAAAGTTCCAGTTCTCCTCTCTACAACTTTTTCAAAATTGCAGTTCAAATAGAGAACACAACAACTTATGCTTAAGTGTTCTTTTTTTTTTTAATTGTTTTACATATCAGTCATGCAATGAAATATATCTAAATCAATTTGCAACAATTGGTGTTAGGAAGGAATAAGTTAAAAAAAATGTAGAGAAGAGAAATAAATTAACTGAACAAGTTCATTTTTAGCACATTTTTTATATATATATATACTGTATATATAAGTTTGCTTTCTTGTCTGACTGTTTGTTTGTTTCTTTGGTACAAATTTTGCAATTGATTTTAAACTAACTTCACAATGAGCTATAGACTTGAAACTTTAAACATAGCTCAGAACTACCCTTTATCTCCCCTTGTCCACTCAACTGAACAGTTTTAAAAAGTTTCGTCATAAATCTACAGTTATAAAATTCCTGAAGCATCATTACCAGTAAAAAAAAAATAATGAACATTTTTGCCGGTAGATGTCAGTGATATTGAAACAGTAGGCGATCCTATCATTGACCACCAGCGCCATTTTGTCCATCGCTTCGACTGAATCGAAGGCTATTATGAATTAAGTATCACAGTGAGGAGATTATCTCTCGAAAATAAACAGTATTTTTACTGTAATAAATTAATTCTATGCATCAAAATGTGCAGATGTCAATTTTTTAAAGAGAATTTTTATTTCCTATTGAAGCTTCGTCACTCTCGCATAGGATTGTGGGACTGTCGCTTTTCGCATCGAAAGCTGGGAACACTTCACTGAAAACAATGATCATTTCAGTGAAGCAAAACAATGTTCAAAAATATGATGGTATGGTTTGGCCATAAGATTAATTATAAATAATAAGTTCACCTGGAATGACACTCTAGTTTCTATTGTAAAAAGACTTAATACAATTATTTATATGTTTAGACATACTAAAGATCTATTTCCTATTAAAATTAAAATAATAATTTATAAATCTTTTGTTGACTCTATCATAAATTACGAACTTAATAATTGGATTCATTTCAATAAAACAGAAATTAACAGCATAAACAATTCAGTAAAGTAATTCACATAATTATAATAGTTTACATAATACTAAAAGGAAGATTACAAATACTTTAATGCTGACCCTCCAAAAACAATTATAAACAAAAATTATAATTATTAATATTATTTTTATCCAAATTCCCAAAAATATCCTCAAAATAAAAAGTCATAAACAATTAAAAATACTAATATGTAATAACATTTTAGATGGTAAGATTAAGTTGAAAAATAAACGTAAAAAAAAAACCAAATTAACCATTTTGATAAGTAAGTAAAAACGTTTTAACTCATACTAATCACAAATTGTAATCCATTTTCAGAATCTGCTGTCAGAGGGATTTTTTTTTTATGTATATCTCTATAGCAGGACGGTAATGGAAATTTAAAATAAATAAATAAATAAATAAAATTATATTTAATAATTAGTAAAAAATTCGATATTTAATATTTTTTAAAAATTTCATACACACAAGAATAAAAAGCATAAAATAATTATTTAATTTTTTTTTAAAACGGACTAAAAAGAATAAAATAATTTTTCCTAGCCCCATACAGATTCCTAACTCCATACAGCTAATCCTGAAACTTCGTGATTGTAAATTTTTAATAACTATGAAAATACTTGTAAGATTTAAAACGAAAAATGTGGGCCGCATGCAACAGATAATTGAGATTGTATGGATGGAGTGTATATTACCTTGCGCCCCATGTTTTCGTTTTAAATCTTAAATTTACATCTTATATCAAAGTTTCAGGGCTATCTGTATGGAGCTAGAAAAATTATTTTATACTTTTTAGTCTGTCTTAGAAACGTGGTATATTTAAAAAAAAATTGTTTTGAAATAATTATTTTATATTTTTATATTTCATCATTGAATTTTTTTTTACTTTAAAGAGTGACATTATTAATATCAAAAACACTTTTTAATTTTTTTAGACGAATCTTGCAAAACAAATGCTAGCTATACAGAAATTCCTAGATTAGTTTATAGTTGAAACAAGTCAGCAACAAGTCATTAAATTATGAAAATTTTACTTCAGCATTAAAGGAATACATTTTTAATTACAGCAGGAATAATTAAAATTAACTTCATCTCCATATCAGAAAAATAAAAATCACTAAATCAGATTTGCTATAAAGAAAATCGAGAAAACGGAAAAGGATATTTATAAATTAAGTTTAAATTTTATCAATCACAAGCAACTGTAAATAAAAACACTCATGTTCATTGAAAAATTATCATCATTATTATAAATTATTATTATAATGATACTGATTTAAATTTAGAATGAAGTTTTTGTAAATTCAGTTCAAACTTCGAAATGATGGAAATTTAATGTTAATTTTTATTTATTATATTGCATTATACTAATTGATGAATTTTATTATAAGACCAAAAAAAATGACTTTCATGTACTGCCTCTTCCGACCTAAAATTAATATTACATACTTTAAATATAATCATTTAGATGTTTATTTTTGAAGTAAAATTAATATTTATTGAGAATTCTACCCACAAAAAAAGATCTCAAAAAATTAACAAATTAAGATAAGAATTATCAAAACTTTAATATAAAAATTAATACTTCTCTTAATAAGAATTGTATCCTCAAAGCTAAGGAGGCAGAACAAAAGAATCCTAACTTAATGATATTGTAGACGATATGATGAGCCAGAAAGTCAATGAGAAGCCACTGGTCCACTCCACTGTAGCAACACAACATTAAAAAACAAAGAAACCTGACATGGTTACAAAATGATCAGAATGAAATAAAATATTGGTATCTTTCATTGCTTCAATGTCAGTAATTCAATTACAAAAAAAGTTGTAAACAGAGCCCTGCTTCCACTGCCCAAAGCTAGTGGCTTTGGTGTTCTATTTAGTTAATATATCATGTAGCATCATCTTCTTTTCGCTTTAATTAATCAAAGCAGATCATCTAATGACCTCTTTATCCAATGGCCTCTTCCTCTCTGCCTTCGACATTTATCTCCTAGTAGAATTTTATATTCTAGAGAATTTAGGCTTATTATTATTAAAACAAAAAAGATTCTAAAAAAAAATTAAAAATCCTACTTTCTTTGAAATTATCAATTATTATTAGCAGACGTCGATGGAACTTCCTTTGTTGACGCAAATCGCTGTTAATATTCTTTTTAACCTCGTTTCCTAAGAAAGTGAGGCTGATCAGAAACTGTCTCCCTCTCCTCAATAACTTTTGAACCATTAAAACAGTCTTCTTGAAACTTGTCATGCCTATTGAAAGGCGATGGAGAAATATTTCTCTTGTGACTGTCATTGAAAAATTTCAGAGAAGTAAATTTGAGATATTCCATAGAAGAAAATTCTGAATTTGAGAAATGAGATGGAGTAAAGCACAGTACAAATAGAACCGCTAACTTTTCGGTTACTTTTTACAAATTGACTTAAATCAAAAGATTTTTTGTTTTCTTTGCACAGTATTCAACTGTTTATATATTAATAAATCTGTGGTAGAATTCTTATTACGAAAATATTAATGTTAAGGATAAAAAAATCAAAAATGGATAAAAAAATCATCATAAAATTAAAGATAAAAAAAAATCATGAAAAAAAATATTAAGACACCTTCACGCTATTTTTCTTTTTAATAAGAGAACATATTTTTGGCTTTTGTGACTATTATGTTTCTTCACTATTAAAGGAATCATTTTCATCTTACAATAGTTTTTTTTTTTGTATTTCTTTTTTTCCAGTCATTTATTGATAGATAATTATTTTCACTATTAATGTGATTGTTTTGTAAAATACAAAAGTTATAAAAGGAAATCCTATAATTTATTTCAAAAGTGCTGTAAATCTGTTTTTAAGCAATTTTAATTTTATCTCAATTATTCAAGTTTACTTCAAGCTCGTTGGAGCTTGATTTTCCATTTTTCCCATTTTCTCATGAACTTTGCTTGTGTCAACTTAAAACCTATTTTCTTAAGCAGAAAATTATATGTTAACAAACAAAATGCCAAATTATGGACTTTACCTTAATTCATTAGAATGCTAATATTCATAATTCATCTGTGACAAAAATATAATAATATACAAGATTAAAGAGCCGAATCTAATATATTTTCAAGAAAAAAAAATGAACTTAATTATTATTACTCTTAAATATTATTTGTCTGACTAATACTTTTTAAGTAAAATTTACCATAAACTTTGATCACAAAATAAGTTACTCTCATTTCCATACTTTTACAACTCCATTTTTAGCAGACGAAATTATAAAATTTTGAGAAGTTTGACACAAAGCTAAATCACTAATGCAGTCATGATGTCCATTAGGTGGCGTGTCAGGACCTCTCTTGGGCAAATCTTCAAGGCCCTGCTGTCCCTGTCTTGGTTTATTATACAATTCCTGGATTACTTCAGTTCCATCAATCAGACGAGATCTGAAAGAAAGAAAACTTCTTCATTGAATCCGATGCTATCTTTAACATGAATATGAACTAATTAATTATGGAACATTTATTTATTTATTTATTTATTTATTTTAATATCTACTTGTTTTAACATCCTTTATCAAAAGAAAGATATCAGAGATGAAGAACCTGCAACCTTTTGGGATACTCAGTGCAGTCTTTTCATGCAATTTCAAACTCTTGTGAGTTTAGTAAGAAATATACAGAAAGAACAGTAAAGGATTAACAGTAAAGGACTAATGAAGAACATTGTAACTCAATTTATGCAATTTTCAGGAGCATCAAATTAAGTTCAAATATCTACTAAAAATAACGATTTTAAAATACCAAACCAAGACTCCCTAAGTATGTTCATAGTATGAAACTACTTCAAGGAGTAGCCAGCCATTGGATATTCAAGGATATCATCCAAAAAACATTGTAACTGAAATATCATGTTTATTGAGTTACAATGTTTTTTAATGGGGATAGCAAATGTTACCGATGCCAATTTCATAAATTAAAAAAACTGCCAAAATATTTCTATTTTGATATATCTAGCAGAGTTAGCCTCCTTTTCATAAACAAAAAGCGGTTTTCCCCCCATATAATTTCTTATAATTCCAGATATGTGCTTAGGAAATTGAGGTTTCCTACTTTATAACTAAATGTATTCCTAAAGTCCATACCACCCATTTATTTATAATAATCTAATAATGAGAAAAATAAATTACCCAATGTCTTTCATGATCTACTGGAAATATTTTAAAATGCTCTACTGATGGTAAACTGATGAAGTCTCCACTACATAACACATGGAATTCCAATGACAAAAGGTTCCTTCCCCTGACTAAGATAGTCTTTAACAGATGAAAATCAATATGATCTAAAATCACCTTAAAATTTAACTTCACATTTACTAAAATACACTGTGAATGTTTCATCTTATAATGCAAATGTATATTAAATAGAGTCCCAAAAATTCGGCACTCGATAACCCGGCAGTCCGGTTAACTCGGCCACCCCCTGGCAGGGCGGAAAAACCCCGCACACTGACCTATTACAAGTTACATTTATATACAGTTCATGTTATAGGTATTTTCTTAAGTTTATTTGGACAGTTTAAGTTTGAGTTACAGCATTCTTTGTAAACTGTTGTATTCTCAAGCACAAATAAAAGTATTTCATGACGAAAAAAAATCGTACTTATTCTTTTTTTAACACCTTTCCCGATAACCCGGCAGTTTCACAAACTCGGCCACCCTTCGGTCCACATTAGGCCGAATTTCCGGGACTCTACTGTAGATAAAAAGTAGATAAAGTGGGACAGTGTTTAGAACAAAAAATGTCCACAAACAAATTTAACCTTATAATTTTAATTACTATTATTATTTATTTAAATGAAAAATTCACTTGAAGACATTTGAAAAGCACCAAAACACCATCATGTTGACATTCCTTACATTAGGAAGTAAATGAAGTTAAGAAATTCAATTAAACAATATCAAATATCTTAAAATTTGAAGGAAGGAGTTTATATATCACTAAACTACTTTTGAACTCCTTCATGTATATTAAAATATAAATATATCTACACTTAATAAACGGTTGCAATCAAGGGTAAATTTGGCTGATGATTCATAATAATGATGAAACAGCTGTCCAAAATTCTCTGATAGCTCTGATGGCAATCGTTTATTAAGTGCAAATATGTTTATATTCTTAATCAAAATTGACTGCAAGTTAAAACATGCTGCTCATTTAAAAATGACTGCTTTTGGGTGTGGAGTTGCGGATAAATTCCTTTAAGTCTGTCTGATTAGCAGGATAAAGAATTCATGCGTGTGAGAGCACAGCAATTTGTGTTTTCTTGTTGTTGGTTATGGAGATCACTTTTGGAAGTGTTCTCCATAACTATTTCTGCAATCAGAGCGATTGTCAAGGATATTTTTGGTTATGATTCATAATAATGACGAAACAGCTGTACCAAATTCAGAGTTTGACGTCTGCAAATGACATGTTCCAAGTGGAACACAGTTCGTAGCAGCTCACTAAATTTTGTAGCATATCCTGAAATAGTGGCTACAGAAGACACGATGAACCTCCTCTGTTGTTTGGCAATATCGGTAGGATGTGCATGGAAGACACGTTCCTTAAGCATTCCCCAAATGTACGTATTGGGAGGAGTAAGATCTGGCCAATGTGTTGGATACGGAAAGTCTGTGAACCAGACATTTCCATGAAAGGTGCTGATGAGAAAGTCTCTACACATCCATGTTGTGTGGCAGATTGCGTCATCCTGTTGGAACCATTAATCTGCAAAACGAATATTCTTCCCTCGGCAGAAGGCACGAAGGTTATTGACGAACGGGAGTAGGCATGTGTTCATGTAGCGATGTTGGTTTTGTGTCACCGGAACCCTATCTTCCTCAACGAAATAGGGACCAATGATGTCATACCCTGATACCACACACCAAATGGTTGTTTTCTCAGAATGCATTGGACGTCCTTCACGATATCAGGACGGGCAAAGCTATGAACCGGTTCGATCATCGATTAATGTAACCTGTAGGATGAATATGCGCCTCATCAGAGAACCAAATGTTATTCAGGAATTCTGGGATTTCATCAGTCATAGCAAGAACACAGGCACAGTGCAGTTTTCGGCCTTATTATCGCCCTCCCTGAGCTAATGTACTGTCTGGGTAGCAAGTAGTAATATATACACTATAAAACTCAGTAAAAAACTAGGGTTTTGCATACGTTTGTCCTTGAGATGTACATCTGTCCTTGAGAACCGCATATAGTGAACGAAGCAGTTGGGTCTTCGAGAATAATATTTTTGGTACGCTTTGAGAATCAATTTTTGTACTAAAAAACAAGGATATACACTGTCTTTGAGACTGAATTTCGTATCAAATGGTAGTTGAGTAGAATGTTTTGTTCGCAACATCGAATGATAGGTTTCGTGAAAAATTATAATTATTTGATAATGAAGCTTAGAGAAATGAAATATTTCTATACCCAGTAAAAAAAAGGGTTTGGTGCACGAGAACAGCAAAACGCACTAAAAACAAGGGTTTGACACACTTTTGTCTTTGAGAACGGCATATAATGAGCGAAGAGTTTTTTCTTCAAGAAAAATTTTTTGGTACGCTTTGAGAATCAATTTTTGTACTAAAAAACAAGGATATACATTGTCTTTGAGACTGAATTTTCGTATCAAATGGTATCGAGTAGAATGTTTTGTTCGCAACATCGAATGATAGGTTTCGTTAAAAATTATAATTATTTGATAATGAAGTTTAGAGAAATAAAATATTTGAGAATCAATTTTTGTACTAAAAAAAAAAAAACCAAGGGTATACATTGTCTTTGAGAATGAATTTTCGCACCGTCGAGTATTTGTTCACAACATCGAATGACAGATTTCGTGAATAATTATAATTGTTTGATAATGAAATTTAGAGACATAAAATATATGTAATAAACAAAAAGCTTACCTTAATTTGTTGTCGAACTGACTGATGAATTTTGGATTTCATGTTCTGCGTTAAATTCATTTTCTAAATTGTCGCCTAATTCTCCGTCACTGGAAGAAATTGCATTTGATTGAATTGGTTCGAAAATTATGTCAATTTTAGTATAATGAAGTTTAATTATATTTTCTTCACTATAAATTCAAAATTAATAGTTTCGAAATTTGATAAGTTGAACGTTATAAGTTCGTTGAGATTCGTATAGTAAATATTCATAAAATCTTTATGAAAAGGCATATGAATATTATTTTGAATTTTGGGTCTTTCAAATATTAACACTTCATCATTTTGTGAAACAGTAATGAAATGGATGCTAATTTCTTCTAAATTTATAACATAAATAAAAACTTCAAACATTTTTCTGAGTGACAGAGATTAGGTTTAGAAGATGAACTTTGCGCTTACCAACACGAGGCTGTCTGTAGCTGACTGCAGTTTGAAATGAAATGGAAATATCAGTGTCTGATGGAGAAATGAAAAAATAATATGCGTGTAACTGTCTTATTTAAAAACAATAACAACAGATGCTGGCTACGAGCTTCTCAGGAGATCAAATTTTTCATTCTACTTTTGGGATGCAGGACAGATGTTGGCATTATTTTTTTCTGAAAACCATTTTGTGAAGAGAGTTAGAGCGCTTTTAATTTCCGTTAATCGGATACCTTATTAAGATGAGAATGTTTTCCAAATTCTATTCCCGTCACTTAATTTTAGTTTTAAATATGACTTCCTGGTTAGTTAAAATGGATGGCGCTCTATTTTTTTTTAGAAAAGAATTTTTCGGAAGAGCAAAGATAGATCTAAAAATGACTTCCTGATTAGGGAGAGCTGAAATTTAAAATGATTTCTTGTTTTCTCTTTTTTTTTAAAAAGGTTTCTTTTCATATTTTATTAGAAATATCGCTAAGATATCATAATTTTCATATTCTTTTAAGAATTCAAAAGAAAAAATTTGACTTTTCTTACTATCTATGAAGTTTTATTTAGCCTTACTTTTTTTATTCAAAAATAAAAGAGATTCTATTCGATAAAAAAATATCTATGTATTATTTTTGTTGTTATTGTTAATTTAGAGAGATATTATTTATCTTCTTTGTTTTTTTTTCCATTACAATGACAATATTTTGATACTCATAAAGTAACGAATCGTTTTGAAGGAAAATTCATTTCAATGCAAAATATCAATATCTAATATTAAATCATTTGAAAAGTTAATTTTCGTTTAGAATTTTTCCTAAATAGGATAATATCATCGACTAATATATATTTATTATTCTCAATAATGCTTTTTCTTTATCTTGAGATATATGATTTTATATAATCCATTCGTAAACAGATAAGTTTCACTTTGTTCTATCGATTTTCCAAAAATCTTCTGCGAGATAAAAAAATAAAAAGAGTTCCGTATTTCTTGAGATCATCAAATCTTCTGAGAAATGGAAGGATGCATATTTCTCATAAGCCAGTCAAGAAAAAGAAATGTAACAGGATAGTAAAAAATTTTAGTTCAGTGATACAATAATGCATGGAAAAAATAAAACAGTTAAATAGACCATTTACTAAATGCTAAAACAGCTGCATAACTTTTAGTTTTAAAAAAATCTACTTAGAAGATTTATGGCTACATAATTTGTTAACCAATCACAGAGAAGTTGTAGGATGGTCATAAGGCCCTGCTGTCCTACATTAAAACAGTATATAAAGTCGCACTCGATCTGCAGAAATTGTCAATTTTCTGAAATGCTGACCACTCTCGTAAAGGAAGGATGGCTGCCTCTTCTACGATCGAGATAGACTTGGCCGAGGATGTTAGTATAACCTATGCTTCTTTTTTTTTTCTCCTTATTGCTGCTATTGATGGCCACTGTCCCTTTTCAAAATAGCTTTACTATTTCTGCCGCATGTATGAAGGTGTTTAGATCTCTATTTCTTAAAGAAAACACCATTCTCCTGATTTCTGAAGTGGGATTTTCGATCTCCCTGACAGTATTCGAAAATGGCTCTTCAATGGCTTTCATTAATTGAGTCTCAGAGAAATATCACATCGAACATGCAGGCAATTCGAAAGAACGAAAATTGTTGGATCGATGGTTTGTGGACGGTTATCATGTGCCTACTTGTTCCGTCTTTGAATTCTATGGATGTTTTTTCCATGGTTGTATTTTTTGCTACAAACAGAGAGGTCTTAGACATCCGCATTCACATTGTACTATGCAGGAACTGTACGAGAAGACATTGGAAAAGGAAAACTCTTTTCACTCTCACGGTTTTCAGTACGAGAAAATATGGGAATGCCAATTTAATAGGATGCTGAAGAAAAATGATGAAGAGACTGTCAAGCAATTCGCGATTGTATCCCCAATTAATCTGAGAGATGCTTACTTCGGAGGAAGAGTAGAAGCGATATGGCTTTTACATAATGCTAACAGCGATGAAGTTAATAGGTATTTTGACATTCTAAGCCTCTATCCCTACGTTTTGTAATATAGAAAATATTGTGTAGATATCCCGCAGATTTTAAACAAGTTTACGAGTACAAATATATCAAACTTTTGTGGTCTTATCAAATGTAAAGTTGCACCGTCAAAAGGACTTTTTCATCCAGTTTTGCCCTATCGATTTCAAAAGAAATTGTTCTTCCCTCTTTGCCGAACATGTCTGAAGAGAAAAAATCAAAAAATTAGATGCACTCACAACTTTTAGGAACGTTGGTTTCTTTCGAAGTACAGTATGCTCTGGAACGTGGCTATAAAATTCTGGAACTATATCATGTGTGGCACTTTCCGGTGACAGAACAATACAATCGTCAAAAACGTTCTGGAGGATTGTTTACGGACTACGTAAACATGTTTCTCAAGATCAAACAAAGCAGCGAAGGATTTCTTTCGAATTGTATCACAGATGAACAGAGGAAGAATTACATTCAAGATTATGTTGAAAAAGAAGGGATTGAGTTAGATTACAGAGATATTAAAAAAAAAACCTGCCTCTGAGGAATTTGGCCAGCACACCTCTCTTATCTAAATCGTAATTGAAAAATAGTATAACCATTTTGTATATTCGTAAATAAAAACATACTTTATATCGTTCAAAAATTCTGTCGTTTCATTATTTCTTTGTCTCTGTTTTTCACCTTTTAAAACATAAAAATGAATAATAGGATAATCTTAATAGAGAGCAAAAAAAAAAAAAAAAAGAATTATCTCATCCCGGTTTCGAACCCTGGAATCTCACATCAATTGAACCAACTCTTCAGCTGATTCAATAGATCTGCATTTTAATCACTTAAACTATAAGCTTATTCCTAAATGAAAACTCAAAAAATCTCTATCTCTAGACATTTTAACATAAAAAAATATCCCAAATTAACCCCTTGCAAATACGAAATCATTCTTAAATCACAAAAATCTCTATCCATGTGGATTCAAACAGATGAATAAAATACAAGTAGAAAATTCAATAAGGGGAATATCCTCTTTTTTTTTTTTTGTTTATCAAGTCCATTTGACTACCACGTATGAAAACTTATTATACATTAAAGATTTTCCTACAATATAAAAAAAAAACATGATTGCAACTTTTTCAAAATGGTTTAATCAAATCAAATACGAAAAATAATTTATCATCAAGTTTTCCTCCAGTCTATCTTTGAACAAAAACTATTCCAATCTTTTAACTTACCTACTATTGTGAAACAAAACATTCTAGTCAACTGCTATTATGTTTTGGTACGAAATTTCATTCTCGAAGACAACAGTAAATGATTTTCGTTCAGTTCAGAAGAATAAAAGTATACTCTTATTTTTAGTACCTTGTTTTAACTCAGACAATTATAATTTTTCATAAAATTCTTTCATTCGATGTTGCGAACAAATACACGCTACTCGACTATCATTTAGTGCGAAAATTCATTCTCAAATACAATGTATACCCTTGTTTTTTAGTACAAAAATTGATACTCAAGGATAAATGCGTACCAAAAATTTGATTCTCGAGGGCAAAACTGTTTCGTTTATTAGAAGCCGTTCTCAACGACAAAAGTGCGCCAAACCCTTGTTTTTACTCAAACAATTATAATTTTTCATAAAATCTGTCATTCGATGTTGCGAACAAATACACGGTACTCGACTATCATTTGGTGCGAAAATTCATTCTCAAACACAATTTATACCCTTGTTTTTTAGTACCAAAATTGATTCTCAAGGATAAATGTGTACCAAAAATTTGATTCTCGAGGGCAAAACTGTTTCGTTCATTATATGCCGTTCTCAAGTGAACAAATACTCGACGATGCGAAAATTCATTCTCAAAGACCCTTGTTTTTTTAGTACAAAAATTGATTCTCAAATATTTTATTTCTCTAAACTTCATTATCAAATAATTATAATTTTTCACGAAACCTATCATTCGATGTTGCGAACAAAACATTCTAATCGATACCATTTGATACGAAAATTCAGTCTCAAAGACAATGTATCCTTGTTTTTTAGTACAAAAATTGATTCTCAAAGCTTACCAAAAATATTATTCTCGAAGACCCAACTGTTTCGTTCACTATATGCCGTTCTCAAGGACAGACGTACGTCTCAAGGACAAATGTGTGCCAAACCTTAGTTTTTTACTGAGTTTTATAGTGTATATATTACTACTGTGGTGCAGTAGAACGCTCCGAGACCGTTCAGGTTTCTTTGTAAGGATGTTCGTAACATGCCAAGCTTCGAGACTGATTTCTGTTGACCTCGCCATGTCAACTGCAACACCCTTGTTCCAGGATACGCCCTTGATTGTCATTGGTTGTTACAGCCCTCTAAATCCTCCGTGCTACATCAATACACTACTGGTTTGTCTAAACTTGTTAATCACTGCTAGGATTACGCTGTTGCTGGGTTTAGGTTTGCGGAACTGCTGTGCAAACAACACCTTCAGTAGCTGTATAATAGGACTATTATTACGGCCTAATCCGTATAAGCGATTATATTGCTCCACAATAAACACCTTTCCTCTGTTGTCAGCACCATTATCACATGTCCAATAACAGCCACAG
This sequence comes from Thereuonema tuberculata, assembly GCA_023159025.1. NCBI lineage: Eukaryota > Metazoa > Arthropoda > Chilopoda > Scutigeromorpha > Scutigeridae > Thereuonema > Thereuonema tuberculata. Next base: position 78,392,235 of record JAFIDM010000002.1, on the reverse strand, counting down.
CAATGAAATGTTCCACAGCACATTGTGTTCACACAGTCATGGTTCTGACGTATTCTGCTCGAGGGGTGTGGTACCGTGTTTATATACTGTTTGTTTTGGGTCATCCTGTAAATGTATTGTAATGATTTTTATTCACTATATATATTCTTATTTATCTGTTTATAATTAATGTTTATCTTCATCAACATTTATTTTATTATCGATTGAGTATTCTAATTTTTACAGTTCTAATTTTTCTTTTTGAGGAGGAAAAATGAAGTTTATTATTTTTTTTATTAATATTAATGATTTTTTTTTTTATACAAGACCAGTCCTACTAGGTAACATAAAAGCACCTGTGTTGTAGGTACTGGTAATGATTCTATACATTTTATATCATCTACAACAGTTTCACAACAAATCAATATTAAATCCCCCCCCCCAAAAGAAAAAATACAGAAAGAATTAATATTACAAATTATACAAATATGACTTATAGAATTATGCTTATTGTGATGAAATATTTCATCAAAATAAATTAAGTTACATAGCCATCAAAAGTTAAACAAAGCCATTGTTTATAGACTTAGGCTTTAAATATGAATTCATATTATTATTTTATTTTTTTTTCAATTAGGTTTGCATATATTAAGAAAACCTGTGTTATGGGAGCTGATAGTTTGATATGAATACCTAAAAATTAACATAGTTAAGTAAGATTAAGATTGAGATTTAATTCCATTATTTTATTCCACAGTAAATATTTCCACAATAAATTATTTTATTTCCATTGACTGTGCTTGTTATCCCTGATTCGTCCTTATTTAAAAAGACAGTTCAAAGTCAGTTAAATCTGACTTTGTATAATTTAATATATAATTTAAATCCCCCAATCAATTTGTAAAGCAACCAATCACAGTTCTGTAAATAGCCTATTTAAACCCCTGCATCATGTAAATAAAAGAGTTCTTGTCAGATTAGTAGATTTCAGTCTAATTTTACTGAACCAGTGGCCGTAAATGTTCACCACAAATATTGATGCCGAAACTCCGCTTCTGCTCTAGTGTACCTTCACCATTAACTGCCGAGAGTAAATGAGCTTTCAACTGGCCATTACATTCTGACTGCATGGTGTACCTCCATTGGATGTCATGATGGGCAATCAGCCAACCTACAGAAGTGTAACAACTACCCCAGTTATCAATCATCAATTCTGGGAACCAAAAATCTTCTATGCCAGTTCTACAATGATCCTTGGCGATTGCAAGGATCGAAATTACAACCGAATTGCAAAAATCAATAGTTGGAATGATGTGATGCAAATCAACAATGTTTACTTCTCATTGGTAGGAACATCACATAAGTGGTTTGAAAACAGTGAGGCAATGATTACAACATGACAGATTTTCCAGCAGCAGTTTACTGTATTCCCCACACCATATGACAGAGCAAAACATGTAAAGAAAACTTTGGAACTGAAGGTACAAACTGCCACTGAAGGTTTGCTCAAGACCTTTTGGATCTGTGCCGAGCAACTAACCCAGAGATGACAGATTTTTCAAGATCATCTCAGCATAAAAACAAAATTGCACCACCTCATGAAAGGAGTAGCGGAAGATGCATATAACTTATTATTGGCGCTCAGGATTGATAGTACAGCCGCATTCCTGGAAGAATGCTGGTGCATCGAGGAAATATGACAGCACAGATTGGCCGAGACAATATTTAAGCTTAAGCATCATCATTGTGAATTTGGACAATTGTGAACTATTTTGTCTGGCTCCTTGAGGCAGTGATACTAGAGGAAATTGAACTCGAGTGAACCAAATTTCAGTTCAACATATTAAAAGGAAGACCTAGTGTTTATAAGTGCCAAAGTGACAATCTCCAAACAGCTGTTACATGGTCTATTGCCGATCTTCAGTGGAGAGTAGTTACTACAAAACCCCTAGGTCCAATTATGGAGGTTAGTATAAGTATAGGGAGGGAAAAGAATGGAACCTCCAAATATAAACTAAAAAACAAGAAATACACAATAAAAATAAAAGAATAGAAATTCATGTACCAGTCTCTGCTGGCCTCAATGAATTTTCTATGCGCATCAAATAAGATAAAAGTGCCTAAAAATGTTTAAACACATTAAAAGGTGGACCTAGTGTTTATAAGTGCAGTAGTGACATCTCCAAACAGCTGTTTCACAGTCTACAGCCGATCCTTATATCTATCCTTAATAGTGTCTTGTCTATCCTTATATAAACTGCCGTAATTGGACGTAGGGGTTTTATTGGGAAGCGAAACGATACATAGATGGTGCCACGATCAACGTGGTGTGGTTGACACACTCGCACAGCTGATACGATGGATAAGCCATGTGCCTGCATGTCCAAGGGAAAAAATGTTAAAAAAAGCGAGATGGAAGGAATTGTTGTGGTCCTAATGCTATAAGGTTTATGGATGTAAGAAAAATGTCAGTTTTCATTCTTTTCCGATTGACAAAGCTTTAAAAAAAAGCGTTTTGGGTTAAATTCGCTCCGGACAAAAGCCATCGAATTTGCAGCTATCATTTCAGAAAGAAAGACTTTCTGATACAACAGGCAGGCAAGTTCGTTAAAAAAAATATCGTTTTGGAACTTTTCATAAATCTTTCGACATTAATTTTATTTACTGTAAACAAACCGTTAGCATTGGACCGATTTTTTTCATTGCAATACGCAATTTGTTATGTTTTCATCATAAGCGTTATTAACGTTGACAATAGGCTAAATTTGTTTTTATTTCAGTTTTTGTATATTTAAATTCATATTTTAAGTCTTGTATTCAGAGGAAAACTAAGTAGTATTAATAAAATACAGAATAACCAAATCGTGTTTGTTCATTGGTTCTTAAATCTCGAATCGTAAACGCGTGATTCAGAAAACAGTTATACAGCTTAAAATATTTTTAAACCTATTATGTTTTTTTTTCCATTTTCTTCATACGGAAGCTTAAAGCTAAAAGAAATATAATAATAATTCATTTCATTCATAAAATTGTACATCAATATTTCGTCTTCTTGAAAATAGATAAACACATAAATAAACTGACAATTTATGTGTTTATCTATTTTCATTTCATTCATGATTTTGATTTTTAAGAATAATTTAAAGTAAATAGATAGTATGTGAATCATCATAAGTTATTTCGAAATCTAGATTACTTGTTTTCGTCTTGTATTTGAAAAGCCATGTTGAATGGAGTAGTTGATTAAATCTTTATTTTAAACGTATTTATTCACTATAATTGTAAAAAGTATTTTTTTTTTTTTATAAATTTTTGCGGTACTATCTGTTTAAGTTAAAAATGTTTTTTGAAAGAACAATACTGTTATTAAATGTTTCTTTGGTTTTTTTTTTTATTGTTTTGGTTATTTTGTTGAACTTTTATTTATACATTTTATATTAATAGTAAAAGTAATTCTTAAAGAAATAATTTTTAATGAAATATTTATGCTGCATTATTAGTTCATGGAAGAAATCAGTAGTTTTACAAACAGACCACGAGGCTGACAATGTTACATTTTAGGTACTCAAAATAATATAAATCACTTCACTAAGATCCCGGAACATTCGAGAGGAAAAAACGTCAATAAATAAAAAAAAAGGATTTATTTTTTTTCGAAAATACTTCATTAATAGTATAAAAAAAAAGCCAATGCATTTGTTTACATTTCAAACAAGCTTATTTTAACTACAATAGAATGCGAAGGCATCCAAACCAATCATTATGGTTTTTTTTCAATCACACTAGAGAATGACTTTCTATCACCATTTAGTAAATTTAAAGATAGATTATTGAAATAAGCTATCTGTTTTTATCTATATAAAATAATACAAACATTTAATCTGCTTCTTCGCTGTTATCATTGTAATCACACGCCGCTAAAACTTCGATTTCGCTTCAATTTTCTTCAGGAAACAGCTTCTGAATTACTTCCTAGAGGTATAAACTCGTCTTGGGAATCACAAATTCACAAAATATTCCAAAAAAAAAAATATAATTATAAATTCGCAAGAAACAACGAGATGTATTGATTCCTGTATAGCAAATCAATTGACTGTAGAATCTTTGATCATCCCTAACAGCTTTTTTTTTCGCCACCAGATGTCGTAGCCCGGCATTTCGGCTCCCAATAGTGACTACTCTCCACTGAAGATCGGCAATAGACTGTGAAACAGCTGTCTGAAGATATCACTTTTGCACTTATAAACACTAGGTTCACCTTTTAGTATCTTTAAACATTTTTAGGCGCTTTTTTTCTTTTTTGATGTGCATAGAAAATTCCACATGAATTTCTATGCTTTTATTTTTATTGTGTATTTTTTGTTTTTTAGTTTATATTTGGATGTTCCATTCTTTTCCATTCCAAATTTCAATTACTTTCTGCGTTACGAACTGCAACACCTCATGAAAGGAGTAGTGGAAGAAGTATGTAATTTATTATTGGCACTCAGAATCAACAGATGCATTTTTGGAAGAACGCCGATGCCAAAAACTGTGACAACACACACTAGCCAAGATAATATCCTTCAAGCGATTGCCGAATGTGATATCCACTGGAGTCGCAACCACACCTTACACTCTGAAGCAACTCAACAACTGCAACATCTCTATTATGGACCTATTACAATAGAAACGCTTCAAACACAGTGCTTATCTGATGATTTCCTTGTTTTGGCAACTGTGTCCAACTTGGACGATAGATTTGCTAAAGTGTGGATTATGAATTTATCCCAAATGTCAGTTGTCATTAGTGCCAAAATGAAATTAGCGGCCATCCAATCAATTTCACCTAGCCTCATTACTGCAGTAATAGGCACGCCTCAATAATAGCTTAGCCAACAATTAACTGAATCATGCAGTGAAGCAACTATTGATGATGCACTGCTAAAAATCTATTAGATAAGCAGCTATTGCCTTCTCAGAGCCAATGACTTTTACAGCTTCTAAAATAGCATAGGACTGTATTTGAGTCATAACATAATTAAATGCTGTTATAAAATAGGATGTTTATCCTCCTTAAAGAATTGATGCCACACTCGATTATATTGCTCATTCAACCTACTTCTGTAGCATAGATCTTCGGACAGGATACTGGCAGTTGACGAAAAAGACTGTGAGAAGACAGCTTTTGTATCACCTGACTGTTCTCTATGAATTCAATGTTATGTCATTTGGACTGTGTAATGCCCCCACTACATTTGAATGACAACACTCTTTGTGGATTGAAGTAGTCTATTTGTTTGTGTTACCTTGATGATATCCTGATCTATTCGTGTGACTTTGAGGAACACTTACAACGACTTGACACCGTCTTAGGATGCCTTAACACCGCTAACCTGAAACTCAACATGAAGAAGTGCACCTTCACCGCTCATGCAGTCATAATCCTGGGACACATTATAAACAGAGAGGGAATTCATCCGAACCCTGACACCATTAACAATTTCCGATTGCCCGTCAATCAAAAGCAGATACAAAGTTTCTACGGATTATGCTCTTACTATCAAAGATTCATTTCTAACTTTGTCGTAATTGCCCGCCCATTATCCATTCTAATGAACAAATCACAGCCATTCATATGGGAACAACAACGACAAATAACGTTTAATACACTGAAACAAGCCCTTGTCTCCAAACTAATCCTCAAATATTTCGATGAGACTGCCCCTACTCAACTCCCCACAAATCCATCAAAACTTGAAATCGGATCCGTACTAGTTCAAATAATTGATAAAAAACAACATGTGAGCACCTAAGTGAGCCGAACGTTAATGAAGGCCAAAGAAAACTATGCCACCACACACAAGGAATGCCTAGCAGTAGCCAAAATTCCATCCCTACCTCTACAGCCAAGAGTTCACCGTCGTTCCTCATCATAACGCCTTATGTTGGTTAGTCTGCATGAAAGATCCCGCTGGTAGATTAGTTAGATGGTCCCTGCAATTACAGGAATACAATATGAACATTATTTACAAGTCCGGAATCAAACATCTTGATGCAGATTGTTTATCCCGATTTCTTGTTCAATCAGCCGAGACAGCTGAACTTGATCAATGCTCGATCATCGAGCCCCTCGATGAAATGTTTAACATTGCCACAGAACAACACCGAGATCCCACTCTTAGGAAGCACATCAACGTGATGCAATCATCAAAACAACCCGATAAGCATGGATATGAGCTTAAAGATGACATCTTGTATAAGCAGAGTTATGAACAAATCTCTAACCCGCTATTACTTGTGATTCCACTCACCTCAGATGAACTGTCATCGAAGCCTGTCATTCGTATCGAACTGCCGCTCACTTTGGTACAGCGAAGACAATTGCTTGACTCTGCGAAAGGTATTTTTGGCCAGGACAAAGCTGTATGCCACTTTGTCATTCGATGTCTCTCCTGCCAGAAAGAGTCCATGTCAACTCCCACCCAACAACCTTCAACCCTTACCCATAGCAGAACTACCGTTCTACCATGTAGATATTGACTTACTAGGTAGCTTCCCGAATTCAACCACCGTCAACAGATGGATCATCGTCCCAATTGATCATTTTACAAAATATGTAGTTACTAAAGCCCTGTCGATTGCCACTGCAATGGAGGTTGCAAAATTTTTCGTAAAGGATATTATGCTTAAGCATGTGCCGCAGATTCTTCTGTCAGACTGAGGATCACAGTTCATGTCTGCAATACTCTCTGAAACACTCCAGTTGTGTCTAACAATTCATCACAAGACTTCCAAGCTATCACCCACAAACCAACGGTCTTTGTGAAAAGCTAAATAGAACCTTAGCCGATATAATTACAATGTACATTGATGTTGACCACAAAAATTGGGACTTCATCTTAGCTTTTGTCACATTTGCTTACAATTCATCCGTCCAGCAGAGCATGTTACACACCATTCTACCATTTACATTGGAAGAAACTCCCACACAACAATCGACACCTTGCTGCAGTGAAACTCGAAACACAACAAGACTATCCTCCCTTCTCAAAGCATTATTAGACGGAGCACATCAACTAGCTTGGATTACCATCAGAGATGCAAAGCAGATGAATAAGCACCAGTACGATTCAAATCACAGACCACTAGCTATTTGGTCTCCTGATTTCGTATGGGTGTATATCTCTACCTATCGAATTGCTCGAGAAGCAAAATATGTTATATATCCCTACATGGCCGAGAAGCTATTTCACTAATTGTACAGACCATTTCAAGAAATTCATTAGACATCGCCAGTCATGAAGTTGTTGCTGCTCCTGGATGTACAATCAGACGCACTCATCATGAAGTTATCCACATTGCCCGATTGAAACCCTACCTAGCTGAACATGTCATAGAGCGTCCGTTGATGATCTACTCCCCGTAGCTGAAGGACTTACTCTACGATCAGGCAGAGTTGTGCCCACAGCTTGATACTAGTGCCCCGAGAATTACTAAAGTGATAGTGAACTCAAAACATTCAGTGAACTTTTTCAGTATGCCTTTGGATTACACTAAAACATCCGGATCCGACGATGCATTGCAATTTTCGTTGTCGTTATGTAAATAATTGTAACTTATTCTTTTCTCAGAGCTCAGTATTTTATTTTTTTTTCCCATATGGCCATACTAATTTTTTAAGCTCTATCATAATTGTTATAGGTGTATTCTTATGCTATGCGAACAACATCCAACTAGTTGGCCGTGACTGGCAGGGGCGAACACGAGTCAACTGCCAACTTAAGTTGGGCGAACAACCAACCCAGGACAGAGTGGAAAAACGTCACGTGTGACATTACTAACAAAGTGGTGTTGTAGTTCCAGATGGAATAGCTGCTTTAGCGATTGTCAACACAGAAAACAGATTGTTGTACAATCAGCAGTCGTTCTGTCGTCGAAAGTAATGTTCATATTAAGAAGAAGATGAGGTAGGAGACACTACTCAGCCTACAATTAAGGTGAGCTAAGTGAAAGACCATTTAAATTTTGTTATTCAATATGTTGAACAATCGGCAAATGAAAATGTGTTTGCATATTACGAACACCTCCATCAGTTATTAACTGAAGAAATAAGCAGCAAACAAACCCAGCAGAAAATAAATTATTTTTTCAAACCAATGAATGTAAGCAATCAACATGAACCAAGACTTTCTTGTTCTAAAGATTAATGCAGTGTATACATACAAATCTTTTTCAATTCAACTTACTATGTTGAAGGCTGTTTTTATTTGATCTATAATAAACACTTTTTATAGCTAACTATTGTACTTTCATTGATGTACATCCTGCTATTATAAGAATTATTTGTTATAAACCGGACAACCTTCAGCCCCTATTAGTCCGTTATAATGAGGTTCTAGAGGTTAACCTCTACTATAATGAGGTTAATCAAATTCTACATGAAGTTGATGCTTATATCTCATAGGGAAGCCAAAGACAACAGCAAAAATTAGTGAAGCAGATTTGAAAGGAACTGTCAGGAATATATTATTTAGCAAGTAAACATGATAGATAAAAATAAAACAAAAACAGTCTTGGATGATCAGAAAGAGAGCACCCAAGTATTTTGGAAAGCTTTATCTTTAAAAGACAGCTTAATTCATTGGTAACACCAGATTTACCACTCAACATGATGGGTCAGTTCCCAAATTCTTGCACAATATCTGAAGAATTGCAATCTTCTTATATTTCTTTTAGTCAAGGAAATTTTGCCCAGACTATGAGACAAAAGAATCCACCCGCAGGGTTAGATATTTTGTTGACAAACCGGAAACAGCTCAAAGATAATTGCTACGAGACCATTGTAATCCAAGGGTTATACACAAGGGAGATGAAATAGAGAAATTGAGGAAAATTCTCTATTTGATGGAATTATTCACGAGCCACATTAACCAGAAAGACTGTAGGGTAAAGAGAGAATTACTGAAAAACGAGCTTTTTTGCATTGCATATAGAGGCAAGTCTACATTATACAAAAGGAATATCTTCCTTTAGAAATACAAAGAGTTTGTTAACCTTGTACAGTATGCATGTAGAATAGAATCTATTGCAGAAACTTTAACTACAGTTAACTCTAGAGCAAACAAAGGATTAGCAAAGAAAAGATCAGGACAATAAAAGGGAAGTAAATCACTTGAGATGAAGATCCCCACTCATGTCATATGATTTGATTATATACTTGGCAAGAGTTCTTGTGGGACAATAAACCAAAGCATCGAGATTTTAGCATTGGCAATGAATATTAGACATTACACAATTTAAAATTTTGATATTCAAAAACAAAATGATATTATATTGTGCAGATTCATATTGTGGTAGTTCGATAAATATCGTTCAAGAAATTTTCAACAAATAAAAACCATGAAAAAATGAAAAGGATAGGAAATTAATATTCACCAACATAAACAAAAACCACACAGTTTCTTTATCTGATCATGATTAATTTTCTAAAAATGAAAAATCATTTTGGTGAAAATAGTGTCATCTGCATTTTTGAATTCATTTCACTCTGAAAATTAAACTTAAAATCTAAAATGTAGAAGAAAATGAAGCATCATTAATCCAATTGTCATCCAAAAATTATGTAATAGATATTGTTATTTATTTTTAATTGTTTTTCAAAAATAATATTATGTGATAAATACTATTACTAATTGTTTTCCAAAAATGATGTAAAATCTTAATATATTTAATGGATTCTTTGAGGAAGTGGAAAGTTTTTTTTTTCCTGTCCTCAAATAAACCTGAAGAAGTTTCTTGTTGAAGGAAGAGAAATATTGTATAATTTTAGAAGTCTAGAAGTTATTAAAAGAAGTTTATCAAGTTTATCAATATATTTATTATTATGGAAATATCTAATTCTGAATTAAATGTAAACTTAATGATTTAGGAGCTGTAAGAAAAATAAGGATTAATTGCAATAATTCTAGGAAATTATTGAGATCTTTTTCTTACCAAAAAGACGATAATTATGAAATTTGAATTTGTTTACGTTTTTAGCGATAAGTAAGAATTATTAAAGAAAGCTTATGTCCGAGATAGTAATTTTAGTCATAGCTTTAATAATATGCCAAAAAAATGAAGAAAATTAAATACTATATTTAAAACAAGAAATGGTTATTAAGCTGCTTCAATATTATTATTATTTTACTTAAATTACAGAAACTTTTATTGTCTTGATACAATGACGAGTGACCTTTCTATACATTCTCATTTTAATATTCTCTATAATTCAAATCAACTTAAAGGTTTATTCAAGCAATGATCATATTTATTTAGCAACTGATTATTCAGGATACTTAGGCTTGTAGTGACAATTTTTCTATATGAAGCTACAAAACTGAAATGAATTTTATTTGAAATCTAATCACAGTATAATTAAATGTGTGCGGTATTTTGTATTTGTTATTTAATTTTTGATAGTAGATTTAAGAATTTCATTTTTTATGAAAAATTTTATTTCAAAACAAATGCTGAAATGACCTAACTTTATTTTAATTAATGTTATCTTTTATTATGCTCTATAAAACTGAATTAAATCTGAAAAGTGCTCCTTGAGAACAAAATAAAGAATGACGAATCCATTGTTGCAACGGGAGAGTAACAGTGATGTAAAGTTTAGTTTTAAAGTAATCTTATCAGATTATAAATAAATAAATTACTTTTCAGGTATAGGTGATTCAAAGCTAATCCACTATACTATTTCTTTATAAAAACTATAAATGTAGATATTTAATTCATGTTTCCGACAGCCATCTATCTTTACAAAGAGAAACTCGCTGACATTCGAGATCCAATCATCTTTATAATAATTAAAACAGAAGTTAATTCTGCCCTATGTCTGCTGTTAATATTTTCTTGAATGTTCTTCAATACACATTCAGTGTGAATGTTTGAAAAACAGACAACAATTTTGTTTAAAGTAATCCTATAATTCAGCTCCGCACTTTAGATAATACACTCTATGACAAAAACATCGAAGCACCACAAAGAAAATATCCAATTTTAATGAACTATCTTCACATTAGATTAAATGATTAAAGTTTAATTATAAACAAACATGATTACCATCTGCATGGCTTGATGGAAGTGTCCATCTTGTGGTCCATTTAAAAGCCTTTAGAATTTACTACAACTTCTGCTTTGCAAATCTGTTGCATTCATATTAGTTTACCATATTTAATGCCCGGATGATATGCTCAAAGACCTCACTAGCAATTGCAGGACTTTAAGAGAGGATGCATCATGGGACTGAGAGAAAGTGGATTGGTCATGCTGACGAACTGCTTACCACCTGGATCAAAGAAATGCTTCTAGTGGGAAGGTGTTGCATGAGGGCACTTAATCAAGTTGATAAGGCTCTGGTCAGTCCTACAATACCACTGATACAGACATTTACCATGTTGTGAGGCAAGCCTTAACTGTTCCAACAGCGTCTCTCTTCACCATCCTGAGACTGACATCGTGTTTACAGCAATTGGTATCTATCCACCCTGTTGCTAGATGCTGGGCTTTGTACCTGTCATTTCTTACAAGGCCTGCCTTTAACAACCCAGCGTTGGATGCTTTGTCTTGAGTGATGCCATGATTGAGACATGGCCGAATCATCTCTGATTACGTTTAGTAAAGAGTTCTTACTCCTGCCATGCAGCAGATGATCGTTGCATCCTCATACGAAGGAGGATCGGGAAACGGTGAAATCTTGGCAATATTGTCAGGAGTCACAAAGCCATTACAGCTGGTGTTACTATTTGCAAAGATATGGTGTAAGACGAATACCTTTCCTTTTTGGCAAGTTCCACTATTATAAACTATTGAAGCATTTTCCGAGATTTAGTGTCGGAAACAACCTTACACTTAGATCAGTTAATACATTGAAACATCTATTAAATGGATAACATCTGCTGATATGACACAGAAGCACTCAAAAAAACTCTTAAATTCCATCTTGTTTTTTTATAACAATCACTTTTCTTATGTGTGGCAACCTAGATTACACATATGCTAACAATATTAACAATAACTTTTTACAACTCTTAAGTCTACATTTTAAATTTCTTTCAACACTCTCCAACCTTTGATTTGGCATTGGCAAATCAAATTAATTATTAACCACAGTACTTACAACTTAAAGGTTCACAGGAGAACATACAACTTAAAGGTTCACAGGAGAACATACAACTTAAAGGTTACTAGGAGAACATACAACTTAAAGGTTCACAGGTGAACATACAACTTAAA
>JAFIDM010000002.1:78322978-78350938 GCA_023159025.1 Thereuonema tuberculata | reverse complement strand
TGTGGGGAATGAAGAACGCATTGTGATAAGACAGCACATACAAACTATGATGGAGTTAATGGAGGAAAGCAAGCTCAGTCATCGAAATAAGGTAATATTATGGCTTAATAAATTGCGAGGAAAAGCACTTTTATTTGCTAGTCAGGTAGTACAGGCGGATAGAGAAATAACTATACATCAACTGGGTCAACTCTTATTGGAAAAATTTGGTGGAGTAGTTCCTAAAGAAATGCGGCTTCGTGAAATAATGAGTATTAAACAAGAAAAAGGGGAAGACACAATGGATTTCTGTTGTTGATTCCAGGCGCTTGTTCAGCTTGATTTTAATGAACCTCCGCAACAAATGTTAAGCGATGAAATAATGCTCCAACTATTTATCAATGCTTTAAACTGTGGAGAAACAAAATTGCATTTGTTAAGACAAAAGTATCAAAACATTAATGATGCAATAAAAGGGCTTAAAGAATTTATTGTTTTCATGAATATTGCTAAACCGAAATCCAATAAGGAAGCGATAGTTAGTTGTGCGACTGAAGCGAAACCAAGCCAATGGGAGATAATGCAACTGAAATTCAAAGAATTAGAATTAGCAAATGAAAAATTAACTGAACAGCTTCAAGTGATGCAAACTGAAGTTAATAAAGAAAAGAACTTTCAAATAAATAATTATTCTAGGAGACCATACAGAACTCAGAACAAATTCATTAGAAGAGACATACGTTGTTTTAAATGCAATGGGATGGGACATATTGCAGCAATGTGTCGAAGTAATCGAAATTATAGGGAACAACAAAATTTAAACTAGACTCTGCCGTTTCGTGGGGACCCAACGTAAACAAGATAGGCACATTGGGTTATAGCAATTTTCAATGCATACCTATAAAATGGATAAATAATCTTCCTTTTGTTTATGGGATAGTTAACCAAAGATATGGTAAAATCTTATTAGATTCTGGTTCTAATATATCTATTATAAACTGTGGGATAGAGACTCCGGAGGAAAGTATACCTGTACAAGGGCCCTTTGGAAAAAAGGACATTAATTTTTCACGTAAACAATGTACTATAAAAATAAATAAATGGTCCACTGAGGAAAATTTTTATGCCACTGAACTTGGGGATAAAACGTTAATTGCTATCATGGGATCTGACATTATGAATAAATATAATGCTAGTTTAGATTTCCAGTCTATGGATTTCAGAATTTTTGATAATCAATCCATCCTTCCCAATGAAAATCCAAATAATCATAATAGAATAAATGTTGGGACCATTCAATGGCTAAATGAACAGAAAGCTACGGATACTAACAAATCCACTCATGAAATTCATACAAACAAAAGTAATAGCATTAATGATGAATTTCTATGTCAAATAGCGGGAATGGAGAGTAGTGGGGAGGTGCAAGTCTCTGAAATTATAAGAGATTGGTTGACTCAATTTACAGAACAGACAATCAAAAAGAATTTTTTCCAGTTAATCAATGAATTTCAGGATATCATGATTGAGGATGTAACCATGCTAAAAGAGGCCAGAGTGGAACCTCACCACATCCCATTAACTGTGAATAAACCTATTTTTAAGAAACAATTTAGAATTCTGGCTATTTATCATGAAAGGTTAGAGAAACTTATAGAACAATTATTGAAGGCTGGCATCATTAGTAGATCTAATAGTCCGTGGAATTTTCCTATTATAATTGTTTAAAAAGCTAATAAAGATTTGAGACTGGTTATGGATTTAAGGAAGTTGAATGAAATAACTGAAAAAAGAGATTTTCCACTTATGAATATCGAGGAATTATTGTCCTCACTACAGGGTAGCAAAGTTTTCTCCACTATAGATCTTAATAGCGGATTTTTTCAGATACCGCTATCAAAAAGTAGCATACCTCTTGTGTCCTTTCAGACCCACTTGGGAAAATTTTCGCTAAATCGTCTCCCTCAGGGTGCGAAAAATAGTGCTGCTTCTTTTCAGGCAGTGGTTAATGATATCTTAAAAGGAGTTATAGGAAAAAATGTACTTGCTTTCCAGGATGATATACTAATTCATTCTGCCTCCCCTCAAGAACACATCATACATCTTAAGCAAGTGTTCGAAAGATTACAAGCGGCAAATTTAGCCATTAAACCGATGTAACGTTGTGGTTCGTTACCTTTTTTCATGGATAAACAGACGAGATTTTTTTCCCCTTTTATTAAAATTTTGATCATAAAATTAATGTAAACCTGGGGATTATCTGAACGTAAAGCTTAAGGGTTGAGAATGGGTTGGTCAGGTGACTTTTGATCTTGCAGTGTAATATTGTGAAGGGACGTTTATTTGATTAACCATAACCTTACTGTGTGATGTTTTCATGTTTTGTGTTGAAAGAATGTTATGTAAGTTTATTGGAGGAGTGAATAATGTTTTGTTTTTATTTGAAGTTTACAGCATTTGGTGTGTATTTTTATTAATTCCAGTATTTTTATAAAACACTTGTTCTGAACATTACCGTGGGAAAACCAGTTTCAATGTATTCTCACGAAAAGGCAATGTCTATAAGTTTCGGTTTTAAAAAGGAAGTGCGTCACTCGTTGCTAGGTGATGTGTTTCGAGGTCAAGGGGTCACGTGGACGTTCGACCTCACCCCATTGGTCAAAGATGGCAAAGGTCAAGTTTTGGCGGGAATCTGTCAAGGAAGGAAGGAGGAGAGAAATAAAACGAAGAGAGAGAGATTTTGACCGCCGCTGAATGAGGTGAGAAGGAGCAGGGGCTTCCTAGGTCCGCCCGGACCGGCGGAAGGCCGCCGCTTCGGCGACAGCCGGACCGGCCAATTTAGAGCTTAATCTTTGGACGTTGATTCGGGGTAAAACCCATGGTGACGCCGTAAATTAAGTGTGTATGTATGGGTGACAGAGAGAGACGATGCCCAGCCTTTGAGACGAAAGGTTGTTCTCTTCGAAGCAGTTATGGAGGATGGGACATCTTCATACTTTGTGTGTGGAACGCAATGTTTGTGACATAGACTCTACGGTTTCTACGACAATTACGAGACGTGCCGATAAATGACCGATGTGTGAGCCATTTCCAGTGACGAGGATTGACGATTGGGAAGTCCGCCATCGCAGAACGACCTTGCGGAGAAGCGTTATGGGACAAGCCGAGGTGCAAACCATCCGAGCAGAGGTTACGGCCGATGTCCGGGGCGTAGACTTCAATTTTGTAAGTAAATCCCTTTTATGTTTGTAACAGCGGGTGAAAACAAGACGAAGACGCCAACGAACTTTTGTTTCATACTGAATATGAAAAAGGGAGGAAAGAAACAGCGACTTAACGTGAACTCAAATTTCCAGCGCTTCAGAGTTAAGCGAGGAACGAAGTCCGAAGTCGAAAGATCACAATAGATGGGGTGGAGAGCCATTATTTTAGCGTTAGGGAGTAGAAATCAAAATAAGTGCATCGTTCTAGATTTCGATATTGCTAAGATGTCGTCCAAGCCGAAATTTGTGAATCACTTAGAAGAACAGTGTAAGAACATTTGACTTTTGAGTGTTTAGAACAATAGTGCGGTGAGGAAAGCCATTAATTACATCTATATTTTCTGAAAATCTGCATTTACGTCGTCCAGCAATTAGTGAAACAAACAATGCATAAGACTGAATTAAACTGTTTAATTGATCAGCTCAATAAGGACTGATAACTTTTAATATAATAAGACAGTGTGTTAAATTTTACTATTTTTATGTTATATGTTGTATTATATCATTTTGTACTAGAACAAACCTTAGATTTATATGTTCGCGGTGGTTCGAACCGGGGGGGAAGGTAAAAGTCGACTGTAAAAATATTTCCTATTCTAAAAATATTATTGTATGTGATAAAATTTAATCTTTTGAAAAGGCCTAAAGGTTATTTTACTTTGAGAATTTATTGATAACATGTTATATTAGAAAGTGTTGTTTTGTTCTCTCACCGAAGAAGCGGGAAGGGGTAATTTAATCATATTTCCGAGAGATATTTGAAGCCGGGGATTATGAGTGTGTTTTATCAATATTTAAGTGTATGTTTTCTTAAAACATTGTTTTTGTGAATAAATATAGATTTCATTGTTTCATTTACACCTTAGCCTGTTTATCTATTGTTTAATCCTGATAATTGAAAGACAGAATTAATTACGTACTCTATAGTTAAGAAATTGTCTTCTGATTTTATTTAAAGTTTAATTTAATTGAAATTAAGATTGTCTGGTGGAAAACTATCTGTGGGTGTCATAATTATATTCAATACAGTTTCCCTGAGGTAATAATTTAAGGAAGAGAATAAAATTGGTCTAAAACGACTTGGAGGGGTTGTTCTTTGGGGTGTACCTTAGTTTTGTGTTTTATGGGCCTGGCGACACTGGACAAGATACTTACGAAGCTCCTTAAGACGAAAACTCAAGGTAACAGGTAAAATTCAGGTGTTTTTGTATTGTTGTTTTTTGGTAGCATTGCATTTTAGTTTTCTTTATTTTTTTGAGCTCACTTGGAGTTAAAGGAAATAACCCAAGGTGACACCGAGTAAGAGCCACTTTTTCAGGTTAATTATTTAGGTCATACTATATCGGTGAATGGGGTTGTGCCTAACAAGGAAAAGATATTAGCTATTAGCGAAGTGCCCCAACCAAAAAAAATTAGAGACATTAGGAGGTTCATGGGAATGGTAAATTTCTATAGAAAATTCATACCTCATTGTAATGATATAGCGGCACCGTTATTTGAACTTACACAAAAACATGCCAAATTTAATTGGCAAGATAAACATCAGTCCGCTTTCATGAAACTCAAGGAATCCCTAATAAATCTTACTTGTTTAGCCCATCCTGATTATTCAAAACCATTCTACCTATCTTGTGATGCTTCTCAAAATTGTGTGGGGGGAGTATTAGAACAGCAGTATGATGAAGGGAGAAGACCAATTGTATTTTTGTCTAAGAAACTTAGTAAATGTGAGAGGAACTATTCTACAATAGAGAAAGAAGCTTTGGCTATTGTTTATTGTTTAAGAAAATGCCATTTCATGATATACGGAAGGAAGATCATTCTTTTTTCTGATCACAAACCATTAAAATTCATACATTCTTATGGTGAAGAGAACAGAAGACTTTTAAAATGGAGTTTGAAATTACAAGACTATGACATATATCCTCATTATATTAAAGGTGAACAAAATGTAGTGGCCGACTGTCTATCCAGAGTTTACCATATCAATCAAAAATTGGGAATTAACCTGGAAGCCAATTCTATTAAAGAAGCTCAAGAAAGAGATAAGGAGTTAAGTGAAATTATAAAGAACATAAAAATGCAAACAGGGGATAATGAAGATTTTATATTAGGCACTGATGGTTTGCTAAGGAAAATTACCCCAAAGGGAAACAGAATCCTGGTACCAAAATCATATAGAAATTTTTTCCTTGATAAATTTCATGGCGATAGAATTACTGGGCACAATGGTTGGGAAAAGTGTTTTAGAAATATCAGTAGGCTCTACTACTGGGAAGGAATGAGAAAAGATATCTCTGTACATACCCGTAACTGTCATTCATGCCAAATGCACAAAGGACAAGCCGAACCTCATATTATACAAAATTTTCCCCCTGTGTACAGGCCATTAGAAAGATTGTCTATGGATATTATCGGCCCACTTACCAAATCTAAACAAGGAAACAAAGTTATATTAACTATTATTGACAATCTTACTAGATATGGTTGGGCTGTTCCTTTAAAGGATCAGAAGGCTCAAACGATTGCTAAAGCTCTTATTCACAACATTTTTTTAATTTATGGAAGCTGTCACAGCCTGTTAACAGACAGAGGCACTAATTTTATGTCTGACATTATGAAGGAATTGTGTAGACTATTAAAGATAAAAAAACTGAATACTGTGAGTTTTCACCCCATGTCAAATGGTTTAGTAGAAAGATTTAACAGAACTATTAAAGAAGGTATAGCCCATTTTGTGAATTCGGGATTTAATGATTGGGATGACATTTTAAAATTTGTCACTTTCTCTTACAATACATCTTATCATGAGGCCATTCGTAATAATCCTTTTTATTTACTTCATGGATTTAACGGTGTAATGCCAAGTGAGTTGAAATACGGGGAATCATGTGATCCTGAGGAAGGTGAGGAAAATTATGCTACAGAAATAGGAAGAAAATTAGTGGCTGCAAGAAATTGGGTGCAAACGTTTTCTGAGGAAAATAGATGGTTTAGAAATGCCAGAATTAATAAAACTAGAAAAAACTCTAAAATGTCTTATAACATTGGTGATCTGATTGTGGTTCAAATTGCGAAGAATGATCCTAAGGGTCGAAACAAGTTTAGAAAGAAATTTCAAGGACCATATCGCATAATCGAAATATATAATAGTGAAAATTTTCTTATTGAAGATCTTGATTCATTTAAACCCCCTTTTCGCATTAACAAAGCCAGAGTAAAACGTTATTTTGGTCAAATTCAAACAAATATTAATAGAAATAGGATAACAAACTATAGAACAAATCATAGCTATGAAGACCATGGTGATGATGATAATGATGAGGAAGATGATGATGATGACAGTGTCTGGCTAAGCACTCAGAACTCAAAAGGAAATAACCTCAATAATGTAAATGATTCTAACAATTCTCAAATTATAAATGAAATTGACAATAATGACTTTGCTAATAATGTAAATGTAGATCAGAGTTTTTCAGATGATTTGGAGAGAAGTCAAGATCCGCAGAGCCATTTAGAGGAAAGCCAAGATCAACATAACCAGTTAGAGGAAAGTCAAGATCCGCAGAATTCAGGGAACAGCTCAGCCCATCAACACAACTATAACACCAGAACTGCAGCTAGAGTGAATTTAAAAATGCCAAATCGATATAAAGATTCTGTTGTATATCAAGTCGGATACGTAATCCACCCATATGTAGGAACTTAATTACATAATCGAAAAAAAAAAAAAAAAGAGAAAAAAAGGGAAGAATTCATTTTTTTATTTTTTTTTCGTTTAAGGGGGGGACAATTGTGAACTTGAATGAATTTTATATATTTTTATTTAATTGTATAAAAAAATATATATATATTTTTTTTCTTGCCATCTTGTTGTGAAATCTTTCAGGGAGTATTTGGACGGGAGGTGGTGGGGGTTGAGTTATTTAATCCTTTGTTCTTTTTTTTCCCCCTTCCTGGGTTTTTCCTTTTGTTTCTTATTGGTTGTTTGGGTCCCCTTAACCAATCAAGGAGGTCAATCAGGAAGTTTAATTTTGGGGTATCTTTTGGGTGGTTTTGGGGTTCTCTCTCTCTGGACCTTGGCAGCGAACGAGTTGGAAGTGGAATTTGGATGGTAAGCATTTTAGGACTAATGTGCAGTTGGAGAACTCCCATGATGAGTCCTTTGTTAGTTAGCCACCTCGTGTAGAGGCATTCTAATTGAGATAACCGTTTTTTTTGTTTGGTGTAAGTAAAGCTGAAAGCTATGGATCACAGGCAGGCAGAGCCTTTTAAAGATACGTAAATTTTTTTTATCATCGTACTTGGACTAAGAACTTTCTAGTTGAATAGTATTTTCGCCAAATTATTCAGAACTTAGCATTGTTTTTATGCGGTTGCTCTCTATTAGTAGTTGCCCAGAAAAATGAGTATTCCTTCCTTACTTTGGTTTCAGAGAGAACCACTTGTGTAAATTTTATTTTGCCCTTTTTCCTAAGACTTCCTTGATGGGAACTAGCAATTTTTTTTTTTGTAAATTAAGAATATTTTCCTTTGTTGGTCTGTCGTCCAAAACTCCCTCTCTTATTTAATATTTATACTTTTGTAATAGTATATTTCTTTTGTTAAATAAAGCCTTGTTTTTTTTTTATTGTTAATTTTACCTGTGTTTTGGCTTTGATTTAAATTAATTCTTTGTTAGTCGCTTTTTATCCTGCCCCGAGTGAATGTTTTTATTGCCCCTCACAGTAATTCAAAATAGAACTAATAGAATTACCGCGTGTAGGTCACACACTATATTATATCAGATATACTGGATGATATATTGATATAATTATCATACCTTTAATAATTGGATTAGGACATCAATATTATCTACAATACAGCCATTTTCTTTTCTATATAAAGTTTAATTACACAGAGATTATAAAACAGCGTTGAAAGAATGGTCTATCGGTCAATAAGTGTGGCATTTCCAGTAGATAGATCTACTGAACAAGAAATTATCAACCAGTATCACTAGAAAAAGTCGTAAGTAATGTCACCACTGTCTTGTCTGATTCAGATTGAATGCAAGGCCTCCAGAAACACCCTCAAACTCAACATTGCATGTCAGCAGGCGTGGAACCTCATAACTATATATTTCTAAGGTAATTCTAAGATGTTTGGGACTAAAGAAAATTTACGCAGTGAAAAGACATGCCCCTTTGCAATACCATCCAGTTCAGATAAAAACAAATTGTTGCAAACTCTATGACAGATATCTTGCTGGCAACAAATGGAAGTTTGTGGTAACCTTGGTTGAAGCATGGTTTATCTCAGTGACTGGTGAATGGCTATAACACATCAGCAAAGAAAGGGTGGTGCAACTTCATCTGCAATTTCCCTTGCAAGGAAACTTGCCAAAATGTCTCATGGTTATCGTTGGACATTGTCATAGTGACAAACTCTAGATTCGAATGATGGTACAAAATATGGAAATCAATGCTGTCTATTATCATGAAAACATAATAAGGCCAATCTACAATAGGGAAATCCCAGCCCTCTATGAAAAATCATGCAATATCTGAATGCAATATCGTTACCTGCTGTTTTGGACCACTCCCCTTCAACGAAGTCGACTTGGTCCACCCAACCTACCTCTATCGAGTCGACCATTCCTGAGCCTCGTTCGAGGCAATCTGCGCCCATAAAACCGGGAGCAGAGAGCCTGAACTCCAGTTCGTCTGTGGGCTTCTGCCCAACTAGGAAGGTCTCCAATTGGAGCAGAGATTTTGAGGACAGGTCTTGGGCAGGAGCCCAGGTAGAAGGTCTCTACCCGAAGATAGAGGGAAGTGATAGTTTGTGGTTCCCAGCCACTAGAGAGTCTCCGGCCAGGAGATAGAGTGTAGCAGAAGAGGTTTGCTGGGCAGCCGCCCCTGAGAGAAGTCTGTTAAAAACCAAGCCTGGTATTTTCGTTAGACGAAAGGCATCGTGGAAGACGACCGATGCCGAGATCAGAGCACCCGTCCCCGGTAGAACCCTGAGACGACCGCCGATCATTAAGAAGGCATCGTGGAAGAGAACCGAAGCCGAGATCAGAGCACCCATCCCCGGTAGAACCCTGAGACAACCGCCGATCATTAAGAAGGCATCGTGGAAGAGAACCGAAGCCGAGATCAGAGCACCCGTCCCCGGTAGAACCCTGAGACGATCGTCGATTGTTAGGAAGGCATCGTGGAAGAGAACCGAAGTCGAGATCAGAGCACCCGTCCCCGGTAGAACCCTGAGATGACCGCCAAGCTTTAGGAAGGCATTGTGGAAGAGAACCGATGCCGAGATTACAGCATCCATCCCCGGTAGAATCCTGAGACGATCGCCTGCCGTTAGAAGACTGTGGAGAAGTCAGCCTAACCGCAGATCTCTTTCGTTATTCGAATTACTGTATTTCATCACTGATCGTAATTAATAAAGTCTCTTTGGTTTTTAATTACCTGGCTCCCGTCGCATTCTGTTCCCTTCCGCCACCGAACCAGCCCAAACGGTCGATAGCAATATCATATACAACCAGAAAGTGCTTAGACTATTCTGAATGCATAGAGTTAGGTACTAGAATTATGGCCATACCTTTCTAGCACATCCCTGTCAAGTCTTCGTATTCAAAGTCCAGTGGATTTCTGTAGGTTCAGCTACTAAACCATGCCATGGGTAATCAGTATTGCAGAACACTTAACAGCCTTTGGAAATCTATAGAGGAGAGTGGTTCAGTATTTCCCTGATATCTCTACAACAGTCTTCTACAGTGGAAGGTACGCTACAGAGCGATTGTACAATGTAATAGTGCACAAACTGAACAAAACAGATGGTGGAAAAGGGGATTTTCTTAGGAGGTGATGGTGGAAAAGGGAATGTCGATTTAGCTATTATGAATCCCTATCAACCCTCCTTACAATGCAAAAACAGGCATAAAAATGAATTATAACATTATTAGTAATTATCATATTTCTAAGGTCATCCGAAAACATTTAGGGCTAAAAAAGTATCACAAGGTAGAAGGACATATCCTTCTGCAACATCATCGAATTGAGTGAAAAACAAACTCACAAACTCTATAAAAAATAGCTTGCTGGCAACAAAAGGAAGTTTGTGTAAACCTTGGATGAAGCATGGATTTATCTCAGTGACTGCTCTCATTCTTTATTCAATTTCAAAAAGATATTTAGATGCAATAAGCCAATGCAAATCCTTATCCTATCTTAAGAATTATCATCCTTCAGCAATTCAGTATTAAGTTATTCTCAAGCTATATATCATTGATAGAATAAATCTCTCTAAAGCAAACCTGCAAAGAACTCACTAACTAGTTAATCTTTTATCAGCAGCTGGAATTAGAAACACATTATGGCATTAAACCTTTGATTTTTGAATAAACAGTATTTAATTGCATTCAGAATATCCAACAATAATTACATACGTAGAATTCCAATATATATAAAAAAATAAAAAAAACGGATTAAGACGCCATAACTTTAAGCTATATAGGGTTATACGAGTTACATACATTACAGGACGGTACGAGGATCAATTCATAAGTCATGGCAACTATTTTTTATCTCTCGAAAATAGAATATATATGTTTGAAAGTGTGTGACCTGTAGTACAAAATGTTGCAACCCGATGGTGCATGCATGCATGAATCACTGGAACAAACATGACATTTGAAATCATCAGTTTATTCATGTACAACTTGTTTCATATAATAAAACATCACTGGGAAAACATTGTGTTATGCACATTTAACCTGTTTTAACCTGTTTTACATCCTTCAAAGTAGTCTTCCAGGTTGTGCATCGTTCGTTGCCATCGATAGCGAAGATAAAGAATACTATCGGCAGCATGCGATTCATTAATGTGAGCCACCTCTTGCTGAACTGCAGTGATGATATCCTGTGTGTTGGCAAAGCATTTCCCATCCAACAGCTTCTTCACTTTAGGAATGAGATCAAAGTCACACAGACTAAAATTAGGCAAAATAGGGTGCATATGGCAGGACTTCATAACCCCAACGCTGTAAACATTGTTTAACAATGTCTGCTTTGTGAGATCTAGTGTTGTCATGCAAGATTATTGTGTTGCTCAGAGTTCGGGACATTTCTCCCATACTGCCGAACAAAGGTGATACAGCAAAAATGAAATGTAAAACTGGGTAGTTACAGTGTCCCTCCCAAACTGGATGATACACCAGAATACCTTGACTGTTGTACGGCAAAATGATCATCAGCTTCATGGGTGATGGATTTTGGGGAACCTTGTGTCGCTGTGGTGACCCAACATGACACCATTCATTGGACTGTCACTTCAGTTCTGGCTCATAGGTTCGTGCCCATGTTTCTTCAATTGCAATGATATGATGCAGCATATTGTTTCCTTTGCGATGGAATCTGCAAATTAATATGGCATGTCTCATAGCGAATCCACTGCTCTACCTCAGTTAGGTCATATGAAACCTACTTGGCAGCAATCTTCCACACATGTAAGTCCTGCCATAGAATGCAGTGCACCAATGATGCAGGAATATCTGTATGCTGAGCTAATTGCATCACAGTCCAGTGCATGTCTTCCACGAGACACTGTTCGAACACAGCCACCGATATATCTTTGTGAGCTGACATAAAATGTCCACTGCGAGGAAGATCGACAGTTGAGGGATCTTACTTTTTGAAGGCCTCCACCCACCTTGCTACGGTACAATAGGGTAGCGCACAATCACCCAATGCTTCATGAAGCTCGCTATGACACTCACCTGCGTTGCGACTGCAGAGAACAGTTATCATCACATACGAGCGCTGTTCAACTTTGGTTAAGTCCTTTACTCATCACTGTCAGATTGACATTGAGAGCATGTGCACTACCAGACTAGGGCACGCATGTCCTATCTTGTTGCAACATTACACACTTCACGTCATACACTTTCAAACATACATATATATATATATATATATATATATATATATATATATATATATATATATATATATCCGATTTCCAGTGGTAGCACTTTTCGAGAGATAAAAAATAGTTGCATGACGTATGAATCAATCCTTGTATATTAATGGTCTGTTTTGTAATTGCAACTATTTAATGAATTAAACTACAAGTTAGCAATTAAGGAAATACATACAGACTTATGTTAAAAATTTGTTCTAGCATGGAGGATAGAAATAATTAAAGAAAAATCATATGTACAATTGGTAATAATGGATTTAAGCAGTTTCATTAATATGGTCATTCAGGATATCTGTTAAAAAAAATATGGATATCTGTTCTCAATATCTGTTAAATTACCTGAGTCTGTGATAGGGGTGGTGCCGTACTAGCCCATAAGGTAATCTGTCTGGCATTGGTTTCCATATCCCATAAAGAAACTTCATTATTTCCTTGAACAGCTGATATTACCCACGACTGCTGGATAGGGTGTAATAACAATCGTCGTACTCGAGCACCTGCAAGATTTAAATGTAGGAAAAATAAGAGATTATATTTTTAAAATTTCATTATTTATTTTCATGTTAGATATTTTTAAATACCACCAAGTTTATTTTGATTTTACTGAAAACTTTGATTTGAAGGAGAATTAGGTGCTATTTATCTATAAAAGAGGATGTTTGTATGTTTGTTTGTTCGCTATACACTCCTAGACCCTTTGACCTATCTGGACCAAACTTTGTAGAATTACTCTTTAGGGCCCTGCAGAAAAAACGGTCTACATTGGGACCTGGAAACCCCTCCCCCCAGGGTAGAAAAGGGGTGAAATTAGTGAAATATCGCCAAATATGCACCTGGTGTTGACAATGAGAACTACACAAATATTGCTGTATAACAAATGGAACTAAATTCATTCAGATAATAAAAAATCACACAAACTTTGATTGAATAAGAAATATATGGAATTAAAAAACTATTTCAATAAAACCAAAACAATTAAAAATAGGTTAAGAAAAATAATTAACAAAATTGTTAACTCACTTTATATTGTTGCTTTGACTCTCGTTTCCTTCCCCTTCCCTCCATCTATACTACTATTATAAAGCTGAAGAATTTGTATGTTTGAAAGCACTGATCTTGGGAACTACCAGTCCAATTTGAAAAATTCTTTTTGCGTTAGATAGCCCGTTTATTGAGGAAGGTTGTAGGTGATATAACATTATGCTACAACCAGTAGGAGCAGAGCAGTAAACATAAACGTTAACAACTGCGCGCTGGGTCGAGGCGGGTTGGACGTACGACGAGAACCGGACATTACTGAGAAGGGCCGACCTGGTCAAATCGGTTTATTTTTTAGTGATTGGTCCTTTTATGTTTCCATATAATTTCCAGATGGTATTTACGGTTACTGAGATGTACTCACAAGGGAATGTCGCGAAGTGTTACTCTGAATTTGATATTGGTTTATGGGTCACTTTATAGAATTTTCAACGCTGAGTCCGAATTTGATATTCATTTTCATCTCCGGTTAATAGTTTTTGAGATATCCGCATGGGGGCGTAAAAACTTTAATTTGTTACAACTTTGTAACAAATTGAGATAGAATAAAAATTCCAACGCATTTATGTTACTTGCATACATGACTACCATGTGTGTCAATATGAACTGAATCCGTCATCTAATTTCAAAATAGTGGACCCAAAAACCTAAATTTATGACACTTTCAATGGAAAATAAGCTCATCCAACCCTAACCTAAAAACCGATTGATAGGTGGCAGCACAAGACAGGCAAGACAGGGCAGTTACAGCAATTTGATAATAGATGGCGCCTATGTGCGCAGCCAAATAAAACCAATAAACTTATTTAAATCTCCTTAATCAGAAATAAGAATTAAAATTATAAAGAAATAAAGCCACTAGGAAAAAAATCACTATAACTGTAATTTTATTAATAACTTATCTGACAAATTTACATAAAATTCAAATAGCAACTTTAATTTTTACATGAGTATACAATATACATATGTCTCTGAAAAATAACTTACAATTATCTTTTCCATTGAAAGTGCCATAAATTTAGGGTTTCGGGTCCACCATTTTGAAATTAGTTAGCGGATTCAGTTCATATTGACACACATGGTAGTCATATATGCAAGTAACATAAATGCGTTAGAATTTTTATTCTATCTCAATTTGTTAGAAAGTTATAACGAATTAAAATTTTTACGCCCCCATGTGGATATCTCAAAACTATTAACCGGAGATGAAAATGAATATCAAATTCGGACTCAGCGTTGAAAATTCTATAAAGTGACCCATAAACCAATATCAAATTCAGAGAAACATTTCGCGACGTTTCCTTGTCAGAATGTGGATGAAACAGATATGTATAATCAAAATTTAATGCTGGTGAAACTTCGGGACAAAGCTAGTCAATAAGAAATGTATTCAACCTCTTTTTTTAAATCTCAGATAACTTATTTATTTCCGATCCATCTGTTTATTTGTAAATTGAAAATGGCAATTGGAACTACAATTGCCGAAACATTGCAATATGTTAAATACTAGACGGATATCATCGCTTCGCTCCGGAACCCTTGCATATATAGCATTAAAAAAAAAACTTTATTTATTTAGCAAATTCTGATTGAGATCAGAGAATATACGACTTCCAAGCCCATTGTGGCCATCTCCGCTTAACTCAGGTATATTGCGGGTTGGCACCACACACATGGGTTTGTCGCCACACACTTCATGGTCAGTTTGCCAGATTATTCCCTATCCTGTAGGAATTTCGAAAAATCTGGCCTTATTCCTTGTCGACATCATAAAGGGAACCTCTGCGCAAAATTTCAGCTTTCTAGGTCCAAGGGTTTGGGGTGGGCGTTGATGAGTCAGTCAGTGAGGGAGTCAGGAATTTTCTTTTTATATAGGTAGATTTTTATGAATTTTGTTTTGTTAAACTCATTGATTAGTTCTTCATAGATTATATTTGGATTTGTTATTTTCTCTTTTTCAACTCTTATTATCTGAGATTCGTTCTTTACATATTATTCCTGGTATTTCGATATCATGCTTATTTATGAAAATATGATCTATATTTGTTTTCATAATTCCATGAATTGTACAGTTGTTTCTTGTTGTTCGGTAAAGACAATTTTTGAAACCATTATTGCACATAAGTTTTAGGTATTTCTGTAGGGTACTGCATTGTTTTTATTCATTTAGAAAAGATCTACATTTACGTCGCCAATTAGTATAGTTGGACAGTTGTTTAATATTTATTCATTTTTTATGAATAGATTCTCTAATTCTTCAGTAAATTTACCTTTCTTTGTGTTTTGTTGGTTTATATAGGGCTAAAATGTTAATATTTTGTATTTTATAACACAAACACATTTTTGATAACGGAACATATTAGGTTTAATTACAAAACTTCATGATAAATAACATGTTTTGTAAAAATTCTTGAATCATTTTCCAAAAGATTTCCTTGCTCCGACGTTTTAGTAATTTATAATTTAACATTTTGCTTATAGAATGACAGACAGAATAACCTTTTTTAAAATTTACGTTTTTATAATATATAATAATAATAGCCAGTTACCATCGCTTCGCTCCAGAACCCTTGCATATATAGCATTAAAAAACAAACTTTATTTATTTAACAAATTAATGTTGTGATCATCGGAGAATATATAACTTCCCAGCCCGTTGTGGCTTCTCCGAATAACTCGAATGTACTGCGGGTCGGCGTCACACACCGAAAATTCCCATTTTTGTATGTATCTTGCAAATGCTGAAGCGTTTGTGAATAAGTGATACATCGTTCGATAGAACATTCAAATACAAACATTTTCTCAATATAATGTTCTCTTCCATTTTTTATACTTTTCATTTAAAATTGAGAAAAAGTGAAAATTTGACCCTTTAAATGGTGCCATCTTGGAAACCAAAAACTTTTTTCGAAAGATTTTTGTAGCATTTTGTTTGTCTAAAAAATATCTACATTTTATTCATTTACATGACCAATCTTATCTCTTATAGTTTGGTCACAAAATAGGAAAAACGTAAAGTCTTATGACAGACAGAATAACGCTTTTAAAATTTTAAATATATTTCTTACTTAACCAAAGTTTGTCCTCCTCAGGGACTACCGCCTTATCGTGGCGAGGAGGTTTGCGCTCCCCAATGACCTTGAGAGCTATGCTGGCGGGAGCGTAAGCTCCTGGTAGGGCCACCCAAGCCAGACAGGTCGACAGGTAGGGGACAGACAAAGAGTAGTCCACTGGTCCTCCAGGTTGGGGGTTGGGCGTGGGGCTAATAACCCCACACTATAAAAATACTATATTACGAAACCTCAACATGAGCCTCGGAAAAGGGATGAGATACATGGAAGACTAGGACATGGAAAAGGAAAAAGGACTAAAGATTTGGTATTAGCGACATGGAATATACAAACAATGATGAAACCGGGGAAAATGAAGGAAATAGCTGATGAGATTATTACCAAGAAACAGATGGCTAGACAATGTGCTGATCCATCAATGTGCTGGGTGATGGAGATCCGGGGATGGAAGATGAAAGCTGCGAACCAAAGGATATGGAGGAAGATTGTTGAGGAGGCCAAGGCCCACCAAGGGCTGTAGTGCCAAAGAAGAAGAAGAACCAAAGTTTGTGTGATTTTTTATTATCTGAATGGATTTTACCTCTCACACCTTAAATTTATTTGACAGTTGAACTAAAATATTCTGCACAATAGCGCTTCGTAGCAACCTGGTGTTGACCATTGAACCTAAAAAATTATTGTTGTGGATAACAGTGCCACATATGCACCTCGTGGCGACATTGGGACCTACACAAATATTACTGCACATCAATTGGAAGTAAAACATTGTTATGCATAACAGCGCACAGATTAATCTAGTGGCGACAATTCGAACTAAAATATTGTTGTACATTATATGGGGTTTTCGGGATAGATATAGATTTGTAATGATCATGTGATTTTTTACGAATTGGGTTTTTCGTAAACGAGCGAAGATCGTGTCTTTCTGCTAGTTAAATATAAGAATAATTCAAGTTTGGATGAGGGATTTTTCTACTCTAGGTGCTTCGTTCAACATTTCAAGCTTTATTCAAGTACCTAGCTGAAATAGTAAACAAAATCCTGAGAGTAGAAAAATCCCTCATTCAAGCTTATATTATTTATATATTTACTTATACTAATTATCAAGCTACAGTGAACTATTTCTGTCTTCCCCCCCCCCCCCAATGCATATGACTTAACAACATTGTCATAGGCTAAAAATAGTATTATAATAAATTATATCAACTTAGTTAAAAAAAAAAAGGTAAATAAAGAATTACTAAATTAAATAATTAAACAGATACATAGAAATGGCCGACACTAAACACATCAAACAAACTTTAATTAGGCAAAGGATATTTTTCAATCATTTCAAGATCAATAATTTGCATTTTTTAAATGCATTCTTTTAGAAACAAAAAATATGATACCAAGATGTTGGTAGAGATAAAGATAGAATTTGATTTTTTTTTTATTTAGATGCCTAAAATCTGACTACCAGTTTACTCTATAATATCATAACATTGATTATGATGAGTTGTACAAGAAGACTGCTAGAGGGTGACCTCAGACGAAAAGAGAGAAAGAGGGGTAGCCATGAATAAAACAGTTTTTCTGGTCAATTAATATGTAGTATTGTTATTATATTTTAAACGAACATATCCACATCACATGGTGTCAGAAGTGCAATATAGAGGTGTTGCTAAACATTCTATCAGAACTTTTAGTGATCAAAAGAATCTCCTATGAGATATAAACTCTTTTTTTGCTCGGGACCAGTCGGGTTACCATGGGGGCTGGATTACCGAGGGTCGGATTTGAGAGGTTTTACTGTACAGGAATTGCTGCTTATGAAGTTTAATTTTGTGACATTTACTTTTAATTATTTGTATTTTGAACGATGATCTATCAAATGTACTTTTTGATAAGTCAAATCTAATGCACTAATAATTCCATTAATGTGAATGAAATCATTTTCAAATAGAATTGAAGTAAAAAGACAAGACAGTTTCAGATTTGCAGTTTCTTTTTATTTTAGTTATTATTTACTTCTTATCAATGACAATTGGAATTTTTCCAAATGTCTTTTTTTTTTTATATTCAAGAATGCAATACACTGAGCCACACGTAAGTGAAGGTTGTAAGCAGTGTAGGAAGTCAGTGGATGTAAGTCAGAGCAAATATTTGTAATAAATTATTTAAATATGGGATAATACAATTTTTGCATTAGATATTTCAAATCATTTACTGGGCTATTGTTCATTTTAAAGACATCTTCCCTCCCCTTTTTGGGATATGGTTAGACTGGATCCTTTTGCTTTTTTTATTTAAAAATTGGTAGAGTCTTATATGAGAGCAAATAAGATATATATTTCAAAAAGTATGGATAGTAACCTATACTAAAATATCATATTAATAAATAGAAGAGATGAAATACCTGTTATATGGGTTAAACATGATATTGGCAATCTAAAGCGAATGTCCCAACATATATGATTTCCACTGCTGGTCCCTACCACTAACCATGCCTGAGATGGATCCACAGTAAAGGAAGTTATAAGACCTTGACAAAAAAAAATCACAATAAATTAAAATTATCAAAGCAACTGTGATATAGTTTCTTTAAGTAAAAAAAAAAAATGCTCATAATATAATTTTATGTTACTTTTATTCACCATTTTGTTAATTTTATGTAATTAATTCTATTTCAAACATACTATTAGCTCAAGAAAGATTAGATCAATGCAATATTAAGCATACAGAACATGACTGGAACTGTCTATCTCCTCAATAGAATGCTGCTTGTCGCATGCTATAAATAGGGGAAGGTGTTGTACATTTGACCGATTGCATCTTTGACCACCCTTGATAGTGATGCCATCTATGAGCATACTTTAAAAGCCTTTCTGTTTAATGTATAACATTCCCACTATTTGCGCCTTTAAGCCTTCAGTAGCAGTTAGATCTTTGACTTGCAAGGAGTAAAAAATATTTTTCCAATTCCATCACCAAAAAGTAAGTATTTTGCAAATGAATGTTTGTTTAATAACATTGTTTGTTTTCTTTTGATTATTATTTTAACAAGAATAAGTAATACATTTATGCCTATAGATTCATTGTTAGGACTTTTAACATGACTGGAGTATCCTAAAAATTGTAGCATGGCGTGAAACGTTAGTTCGACTGATGTTGTACCGTTGACCACCTCAGGGTGTTGTTCCTCTGACCAGGTCAAAGGTACAATATTACTTAATAATATGTAAATGTTTTTTTACTTACAGTCATTTTAGCATTATGTAAGATGGAAATTTAAATATTTTTTGCCAAATTTTTATTTTTTTACCAAATCTTATCCTAAGATAGTAAACAATCGATTGTTTGTCCACGATTTTAAGTCTGATGTTGAATATTCATCAGGGGAAAGTGTTTTCGATCTTTCAGATGAATGCCATGAGTTGGAGAACGAATTAAACGTTGAAAAAGAAGATTTAGTTGAAGAAAGTTATGTCCTTGTCAAGCTGACAACAAAAAAAAAAAACCAAGACTTTGTGGCCCAAATAAAGGAAGCAGCATGTGATTATTTTAAGTTAAATATTTGAAAAAACTACCGAAGATGGCGAAATTCATCCAAGAAAATAACCAGCTCTACGACATAGAACTACAAGATATTGTGGCCAGGATACCAAATCCAATCACAGCTTGCGGCACAGCTCGACTAAAAGAATGTCTATCTTTTGGAGTTGATTTTTCATTGTATAATGTCGAGTAAATGGGAGGAAGTAGGCTACTTAAGCCATTAGAATTTATTTCATGTTTTATTATTCTACTTTGAATTGCATATATTTCCCTACAATAAAAATGTTGATTAAATAACTCACATCTAACTGTCAGTTTCTATTATCACCTGGTCAAAGGAAATCACGTAGTTGTACCTTTGACCACAAGGTATAGTTTTTTGTAAAATAAAAATAAAATACTTATACTCAAAATATAATATATAAAACACATGCAGTTGATGGCAATATGAATGAAGATCACATGTATCCATTCAGGTAAGGATTTACTTGAGTACAAAAAATTAGAAAATTCATTTAGTGAAAACTGGTCAAAGGCAGGGGCGAAGCATGCTATGAGACATTGAGACAGTGTCTACCCAAGAGATAGAGAGAATAACATTATTTGCAATTTTAAAATTTCATTCAAGGAAAATTTTGCGTCGTATCGCTCACGGAGTAATAAACCAACACTTTGCGCTGTCTGTTCGTGAGACATTTTCCTTAACGACTCCGTAAGAGGGCGCACTATACAGGATGTTGGTAGACGCGAGCATGCGCATCACAGGAAGCAGTTCGTGGGTGAATAGCGAACTTGAGACATTCTCCTAAACGTCTCTCAACTGTTGAGTGTTGGATATTATAACGTATTTTGTACTTTTCGGAAAAAAAAACAAGATTAGGAAAAAATTTAAAAATACTTACTATTAAAGAAAAAATTATTTATAAAATAATTATGAATAACATTTATATTGTCAATAGGGAAAAAAATAATCAAAATAATGAAAAATAACTAGATACAATTGGTTAAAAATCTCTCAAATCAATAAAATGAATAATAATTTTGATCTAAGATTGGAAAACTAAATAAAATATAAATTATTCAGTCAAATTAATTGGGGAAAAATATAATTCTAAAACACTCAAAAGTATTAAAAAGGTTAAAATTTCATTATACTCTGAATTTACTCTGAATTTTTAACTTTTAACTTTTGTTACGTTTCTACTTAAAATATTCACAAGTTTGCATGAAATACTCGCATTGTTCATATTGTATCTTTCAAACGGCTAAATTAGTAGCAAAAGAAAATCTAAAATGTCTACCCTTACTCGAAATACACACTTCGCCACTGGTCAAAGGTACAACACCTTCCCCTACTCCAACACTACAAAAGTATAATACTAATGAAAACAACTGCTATCATGGCTCTTCCAGTAATTGCAAATGAAAAAAAGAAAGTAAAGAGAAGATGGCGATGCAAAATGCATCGTATATGTATAATGTTTTGCATATATGCATAATTTTTTGCATAATATTTTTCACCAACAGCTTAGAATTTTTGGTTTCATTTTATTAATTCTTTAATGGCAGTTTCAGATAGCCCTTAATATTTCAAAATTTTTGTAGATTTCAAAAAAATTACGCTCTTTTTCAGTTGATCAATCCATCTAGTAAGCACTGATATCAGTTGATCAATCCATCTGGTAAGCACCGATTTCCATGCAAAAAAACAAACAAAGAAACAAAAACAAACTTTTAATAGGAAAGACTATGTACATAGGGGTGGATAAAATAATAGGAACATCTCTGAAACGACACAAAATCTTTATTAGTAGGGTGATCGCCCACCCTTCTCCTGAATTACAGCTTGTATCTGATGTGGGATGGACGAATACAGGTCATGCACAATGTTCAAGGGAATTCACAGCCATTCCTCATACAGAGCAGTCTCAAGTTCAGAAAGTGTGGAGGGAGGTGGAAAATGAGCATGACTTTGGCCTCCAAAATATCCCACAAAGGTTCAATTACGAGGGGTGATCAGAAACTAAGGTTACAAAGCCTGCAGTAAAACGTGTACATTTTATTTCATACAACCAATACAGCCGACTGACAATACATACATTAGGTTCTTTATCGACATAGTCTCCATATTAGTTTAGGCACTTGTCGCTTCATGGGATGAGTTTGAATATTCCCTCCTGGTAAATCTCCTCTCCTT
Organism: Thereuonema tuberculata; assembly: GCA_023159025.1. Classification (NCBI taxonomy): domain Eukaryota; kingdom Metazoa; phylum Arthropoda; class Chilopoda; order Scutigeromorpha; family Scutigeridae; genus Thereuonema; species Thereuonema tuberculata. The sequence goes on along the minus strand of JAFIDM010000002.1, from coordinate 78,328,889 downwards.
GCGTGTTCAGCCACATTGTCGCGAAGTGCTTCAACTCCTCGCCTGAAGCGAATCATCGGCCTCCTAGGTGCTCCTTCAAGTGAGGAAATAGGTGAAAGTCACTTGGAGCAAGGTGCGGGCTGTAGGGAGGGTGGTTGATGATGTCCCAGCGAAACTGCTTCAACAGCACGGTGGTCTTCTGGGCTGTATGAGGTCGCACATTGTCATCCAAGGAAGATGACGCCCTCGGTTAGAAGTCCTGGCCGTTTCCTCCTGCTTGCTTCGCGCAATCGTGTCAAGGTCTCGCAGTATTGGTCAGTGGTCACTGTGTGCCCTCTTTCCAAAAACTCCATGAGTATAACATCCACTCTGTCCCAAAACACAGTATCCATCACCTTCCCAGCAGATGGTGTCACCTTAAACTTCTTTGTCTTTGGAGAGGAGGGGTGTTTTCACTCCATCGACGACTGCTTACTGCTGTGGATGTAGTGGTAGATCCATGTTTCATCATGCGTGACAATGTGGTGAAGAAAACTGTTCTCTTCCATAGAGAACCATTGCAAAAGTTGCAGACTTGCCCCCATGCACTTCTCCTTGTGTTGGGTTGACAGATTTCATGGAACTCCTCAGGAACATACTTTCCAGTACTGCAGAATATCGTGAACAATGTGACTAACGCTTCTGAATGACATTCCCAATTCTACCGTCATATGCCATAACATGATCCTCGTGTTGTCCTGAATCAGCTCCTCCATGCGGGCTGTGTTCAAATAAGTTGGGTCGGCTTTTGCGATCCTCGTCTGTGACGTTTTCTCTTCCGTCCGCAAACTTTCGACACCATTCTGCAACACGCTGACAAGACATTACAGTCTCTCTGTCAACCTCCACCAGCTGCCAGAGAATTTCAGCTGCGGTTACATGTTTTGCCCACAGAAATCGAATAATGGGGCGGATTTCTTCACGAGACCAGTTTTCCAAATGAGTCGCCATTTGTGCTTACCTACCACTAGTGCTGAAGGTGGCTGAAACTCTGCACAGTTTCCAACCGCATATATTAGAATTACAGCACACTTCTAATTTCTCTATAATGGACGAAACTCGAGGAATATCGGCCTTGTAACCTTAGTTTCTGATCACCCCTCATTCGTATGTTAAGATCAGGAGGTTTGAGGAGGCCAGATGAGATGTTCCACTTCATATTCGTGTGCTCATCGATCCATGCTTGGATACACCAAGTAGTGTGAATGTGGGCATTGCCGTCTGGAACAGAGGTATTTGCCAGGGAACACAGACTGCAGCATAGGATGGAAGATGAACATTATGTAAGCATAGAGGAAGATCCGAATGTGAGTTTATACAACAAAGTCAAGTGAGAATTCATAGCCCTATGATGCTTAAAACATTAAATTCGGAGAATATTAAAAAAGATGCGGAAAGAAAATTAAGGGAGGACCAAAGGAATGCTGTAAAGAGGCATATTAATAAGCTAATTAAAGAAGAAGAAATTATAAACAGAAAGATTAGGAAAAGGTTAGAATATAAGGATTATGAACTGGTTATGCTTTGGAATCACAAACATTATAAGAAAATAAAAGAAAAGGCTAAAGATAGAAAAATAAAGAAGATTAATAACAAGAAATTTGAGGATAATAAAAATTATGTGGTTAATATGAGTAACAGAAAGTTTAACAAAAAAGAATTAGAACTCTTAAATAAAGGCCTGGACTTTGTTTATGATAAAAAAGAAAATTTGGACTTGAAGACTTTAGCAAAATTGCAAATAGCAGCTGAGAAAATAGAACAAAGTAAGAAAGACAAATTCTTGAAAGAAATTGAAAATTTTAAAAATTTTAAAAATAATTTTAACGAAGTAAATTTAAATTTAAATGAAGAAGAATTAAACATATTACGAAGGATTGGTAAAGATAAAAGTTTACATATAGCTAAATCTGATAAAGGGAACAAGTTAATAATTATGAACAAGCAAGAATATATTGAGAAGCTAGATAAATTAGTAGAAGATGGACATTATGTAAGCATAGAGGAAGATCCGACTGTGAGTTTATACAACAAAGTCAAATCGAAATTGAGAATTCATAAGCATAGGATGGAGATGATTACCCAGAATGTTGAGATAATGCTGTGCTGTGACCTTCCCATGCAAGAATATAAGTGGTCCCAGACTCTGCCAAGATATCATACCCTATACCAGGGGTCGGCAACCTTTTGTTGTAAGAGGGCCAAATATTTTATGTGGGGATTACTGCGGGACGCACTTGGGCCAAAAAGGGCCAACCGAAAAAAAAAAAAGGAAATTCTTATTTTATAAACAAAAAAAAAAGAAAAATCTTATTTTAACAACCAAAAAAAGGAAAATCTTATTTTAACAATCAAAAAAAAAATTAAAAAAAAAGGAAAATCTTAAGACGCCTCAAGGGCTACACCAAAACACTTCGCGGGCTGCCGACCCCTGCCCTACACCATCACAGTGCTCCCCACCCCCATGATTAACAGTAGGAAGGAGACAGTCAACATGAAAGACTTCTACGAGCGTTCTCCACACATAAACACATCCAGTGGTCTAAAATAACGTAAAGGAAGATTTGTCAGACCAAATTACATGTCCCCACTGCTACTGTGTCCAATGTCTGTGAACACACACCATGCCATCACTTCAACGAATTGAACGGTGTCATCAATGGTTTGGAGTAGTCACTTTGCCTTGAATGCTCGCAGTATGCAGTTCCCGTTGGATAATTTTGTTAGATACAGGATCCTGGAGATGGGTGTTTCTGGTTTGAATGAGAAATATTTATACGTTTTTATTTCTAAGCCTTATTCAAACAAGGACAATTTATTACTCACCAACCAATTGTTTGCCTGAGCAAAGCAAGGATAGAACTGTGTCAACAATCGTTAGCAGTAGTTAATAGCAGATGATGAACAGCACGTAAATCAACACTGTTCAACAATGGCCACAAGGTGATATAGCCAAGAAACAGCAGAATGAGATGAATTCTCACGCCGAGAAGAAGCATTCAAGATGGCTGCTTCCAAGTACGATATTGTATGATGTTGTAAGAAGAAACCTGTAACTCTATGAAGATTAGAAGAGCTCAGGATATCGACATCCGTTCGCCAATAACTGGACAGAAGAATATCAAGTGATATTTCCAGGATTTGTATGATTCCCAAGGATAGGAAGAAAGGTGCAAATTCGAATCCGGTAACGTTCGATATCTACAAGGCAAGATTCTAAGATTCAACTCGCTAAGATAATACGATAATATGGAAAGAGTCAACCATATTTGTATTAAGTATAAGAAGAAGTATTATTGCAAGTATGAAGATTAATGCAAGTAAGTAACTCAGTTATGATTACATTACACGGACGGGTCAATTCAAGATTAATCTATCAACTTTAGAATCGAGATAGAATCAACAGTTAAATTTAGACAAGTAACTACGAAAGTGTTAAAGTTAAACGGACATTAGTTACGCTAATTTTGGCAATGAAGATTAACGAGGGACAAATCAACACAAGACGAAAAGAGACTCTTAATCTAGATGTAAATTAACTTGAACGAAGATCAAGTAAATTTCAACGATTAGCTGTTAAAGAATGTAACTATTTAAGGAAAAGAATATAGAAGTTTTCTTAAACGTAATTGAGTTGCTTTAATTTTTGGATATCCTAGTTCATTACTTAAAGTTCAATTGCCTAGGTTAAAAAGAAAAAAAAATTAGGGGATTATACGAAAATGAATTATTTTGTTTAAATCACAGATTCACGGACAATACCTCTTTATCTGATATAACATCTTAAACTATAAAATAATTTCATTAATCCTCTACAGTGTTCATCTTGGAGGTTATCTGTGACACCATTGTCTTGTACTGTTGGGTCACTATCTGCTTCCACACCCTTCTACCCCTGTTGGTGAGCTTTGACTTTTGCTTTGACTGTTCTCTTTCATGGATGATCTCTTACTATGTTTTGTGCAGGCTGTCATAACAGTTGGCAAAGTGCTTCTGGCAAAACCAACCAAGTTGGCTGCTTTCATTGCTGAAACTCAAGCAAGGAGCGCTCCAAAAATCATGTCTCTTTCAAAGTCTGAGAGGTCGGACATAATGGCGTTTCACTACTAGCATAAGTTTCACATCTAACCTCTATGACTGCTGCTGAACGACTGATATCTTCGCCTTCTCAGACACTATCTTGTATAGTTTTGATTTATATCCTTTGAAGAATAAGAAGATAACTAATAAGAATAGCTGTATTCTGCATCACCTAACTCCTTAAATAATGCTGCCATAATGATTAAGAATCAATTAAAAAAAAAAAGACTGTTTTCTTTCAACTCAGTGATGGAAGCTTTCTTATCACCCTCAAACATCACAGAATGACAACTTAAAGCAATAAGGAGCATCTCATTACCTCGTAATGCTCAGTCAAATTTTCAACAATGAGAAACAAGATGTTTTAGTCAATGGGGCATTTATTTATGACATTTACCGACACAAACATTACTTATTCTTGACTTAATTATAAAAGAAGAACTGAATTTAATTACATACCAACTTATAATAAAGTATTCAAGATATTTATATTTCTTCACTCATTAAGTATTCTTATTAACCATCTTCGTTTTGCACTGTTTATTAGGACAACAATTAAGATGATGGTTTGATTACCCTTTATGAGCAGAATCCTTTTTTTTTAAAAGTAATTTTACATTCAGCATATCACTTGGGGGATAAATCCGTATAGCACTTGTAAAGGGTTAAACATGTAAGATTTACATTCAAGTCATGCTGGGAACAAACTCCCTCGTAATGTTTTCTTTGATTCCAAAGGGCTTTTTTTTACACTTTGCAAAAATTAGTTTCTAAATATATATATATATATTTCTGTAGAATGATTTCACAGCAAATTAATAAGTTCAATTAAAAATTTAATTAATATATTCTCAATACAACAACAAAAAAAGTTTCCACAGTAGTTTCATAGAGCCAAATTTAGAGTTTAGGTCGGATTTGATTCAGAAGTATTTTCACAAATATTTATTGAATAAGTTATAATGCAATAAATAACAGCAACAAACTCTCAATTTTAAAAATACTTTTAGTATTTTATATTATACCAAATATAATATTATTACCAAATATTTGCACTACATTTTTATTTAATTAGTTTATGTGATTGCTCTAAGTGAAGTTGTAGTAATTAAATTTCCAAAATTCTATAGATATTCATTATAGTCAACTTCCAATTGTTATCTGAATTCGTAATATGCTGCTATCCAAAGAAACTGAAGTAACTGAAAGAGATTCAAATAAATTCGCTGATTAAATTAGCAGGAATTACAATTATTTAACTATATGAGTATGAAAGTAATGTATATCAATAAGAGCCTTCATAGATTTAGTACTTCTTTGCAGCTTCATCCGAATGAAGCAGGGATTTTTGTGGCTAAAATGCCAAGCAGTGTCTATCCACTCTGACAGTTTATCCTCTGGTGCAAGTAAGAATAACAATTTATGAAATCACTGGGTGATTATATTCCAAATAAATTTGATGGTAAGAAAGTATGTAATACTGTGACTTTGAAAAGAAGATAAATATAGTTATTTTAATGTGTGATAAGATATTATGCATTGAATAAGCAACATCCAGGCCTATTTAAGTAAAGGAAGGATTGTAGGTCAAAGGAATTGTTGATACCTGTTACCAGAGTAGATGTGATTATTCTATAAAACTATACTCTTGATAAAGTTAATTTGCTATTTATATTAACTAAAATCATCATGAATAAATAATACAGTTATCCTGATATTAATCTTCTTTATTCTCCAACTTCTTCATAACAACAATATTTCAAAAACTAAAAAAGAGGGTTTTACGTGTTGTCAAATCTATTGGAAAATGACA
>JAFIDM010000002.1:78297567-78322968 GCA_023159025.1 Thereuonema tuberculata | reverse complement strand
GCCCGTTCCCCCGATAAAAACGAATCAGAAAGGCAGGCCTAAGGTAAAACCATAAACCAATCTGGCTATGGCTTCCCCTATGGCTTAGGCTATTGACTATTCCAACTTAAGTATTCATCTAGGTACATACCCAGGTATTTTTGTACTTTCACTTTTTCAATTTTTTTACAATTACAAAAATAATCAGAATTATAAATTCCTTTACATTGAATATCATGTAAAATAACTTTTACATTTACAGTTAACGATTTATTTTTTGTTTTGACAAATATTACTTGTAATTTTGTTTTATTAAGATTTATTGTCATTTTATTAGCGATTAACCAAGAAATAATAGAGTTTAAGTCATTCTGTATTTGGTATAGTACACTTATTAAATTCTCATTATCATTAAGCAATAAAACATCATCTGCAAAAGAATAGACTTTTGAATGCGATATCTTGTCAAACATTGAATTTGTATATAAAATGAAAAGAAGAGGTCCTAAATTTGATCCCTGAGGAACTCCTCTTTTTAAATTAAAACACTGACTATAAGTATTTTCAATTTTAATTCTAAATTTTCTATTTTGTAAATAGTTTTCTATTAATTTTAAAAATTTTCCTCTAATACCAATGTTATCAAGTTTACGTATTAATAATTTGTGATCAATACTATCAAAAGCTTTAGTGAAATCTATAAAAATTATTAAGCTAATAATACTATTAAGATTTTTATTTAAATTATTAGTAAGATCATTTAACAATAATGAAGTACTTTTATTTTTTTGATAAGCAAATTGATTTTTATTAATTATATTTTTATTAATTACATATTGATAAATTGAATTTGCAAGATATTTTTCAACAATTTTCGAGACATTAGAAAGAATAGATGTAGGTCTATAATTATTAAAATTTTCAATATTACTACTTTTAGGTAATGGAATAATTTTGGCAATTTTCCAAGATTTGGAAATCTATCCAAATTAATTTAACATTAATTCTAGTAATTCTAAAATTAAAGAAGCAAAATACTCATTATATTTTTTAATTTCCATAATTTTAATGTAATCAAAACCGTAAGATTTTTTATTATTTAAATTTTTATTATTTTTTTAATTTCATCCAAATTTGGAAGAAAATATACCATTGAATTCAAGTTAGATGATTTTTCACTATATAATAAAAAATTATTTTAGACACTACAAATCTTTTGTTCAAATCTTACACAATGATTATTGAGACACAGGAGCACATCTGACATCACGATAGTTTTCTGGCCCTGCAGTCCTTTTCCCTATATCAGTTCAGCGCTCCTCGTTTCAAGAACTTGATTAAGTATACTTTTTAGAAGGGTGGATACTTGGATGACGGACCTGGAATGTGGATTGCGCCAATGGATTACTGCTTCAATTCAATGACAAAGGATGTGTGAGGATATCGCTTTTGTAAAATGTGTCCATTGTGAACTGTCTTTCTGCCCGTCTCACTGTTTATTTGATGAATTGCACATTGATTGTCTCTTGTAATAGATTTTGTTTGAAGTCAATAACAAGTCACATTTTCAACATCCAACGTATATTGTTTCTTTTCAACGAGTTGTTTCTTCCTTTATATTGAGATCTCCACCTTCTTACCATATTATTAGTTTATATAAATACGTGAAACTAGCAATTTAGCGACTTTTGATGTCAAGTTAACAACAATTACACTTTGTGGGTCCTATAGCTACTAAACGCTTGTCCCTCTGCCCCTAAGATTTCACAGTTTTCTACTTGTGACATAAGCTTTCAGAAAATATATGGGTTTCCGGCAAATTAGTATCAAAGGAGAGAAGGTTTACTTGTCAGTTAAATATAGATCCTACAGTAAGTCTTTATAATAAAGTTAAAGTAGTATCTATGTGTCTATTGGGTAAAGGTTCGATAAATTATTCTCAGAAAATAGACATATCGAAAGAATCTTGCAGAACACCTAGATTGGAGGGACGTATCAAAGTACACAAAGATAACTATCCAACGAGGCCGGTGGTCAACGCTTATGGCAGCCCCTTACACGGTCTAACCAAATTCATGAATAAGATTGTTTCCAGGTTTAAACTTCCCAGAGAAGATATAATTATTAGGAATTCTAGTGAATTAGTCAATAAATTGTCACATTTATACAACAACAAGAGAATATTTCATTTGTTTTCCTTAGATGTCGAGAGTATGTATCCAAACGTCCCTGTGGAGGAGATTTTAGAGAAAATGGCTTTCGTAAACAACAACGTACTAGTATTTTACAAATTAAACAATACTGAATTTATGGATATAATCCGGTTGATAGCCGATAACATATATTTTGTTCATAAAGGCAAATTTTTTTAGACAAGTTGAAGGTTTTCTGATGGGTTCCCCTGTATCGGGGACTCTATGCAACATTTTTATGAATTATTTGGAATAGAACTTGTTAAAGAATTCTAAATTTGATTTTGAATACTAGAGATATGGGGATGACATTCTCATAATTTGGTTTGGCACAGCTAGACAATTCAATAGTTTTACAAATTGTTAAATGAAAATAAAGATTTAAATTTTAAGAAGGAAATGGAATGTCATAATAAGCTGAATTTTTTAGACATAACTTTAACAAAAGTTGGTAAATCTTTGGTTTTTCAATCTTCGAATCTTCGGTTGAAACATTATAAGAAGAATTTTAGAAGTGATTATATATTAAATTTCAATTCGGGTCATAGTAAACAAATTTTAAGAAATATTATTGAAAATTACATGAGGAGAATTGATGTGTCGATGAATTTCCAGGAAGACTTTGATGATAGCATACTTAATATGAGAAATGTTTTGAGAAAAAAACGACTACGATGATTCCTTTATTCAATAAGGAATTACAATAAGTTTACTATAAAAGAGGTGAATGAGCATAAGACCAATAGATTCATGATACCATACTCAAACAGTAACAGTATGGAGTTGAAAGGAATTTGTAAAAAATATGGTATCAAATCGGGTTTTCTTATAACAACAAATTGAAGAATATATTACATGAAAAATTTAATCAGATTGATAAAGAAAAGCAAATGGATGTAGTATACAGTATAAATTGTGGCTCTTGCCCCAATTTTTATATTGGAGAGACAAAAGGAACGATCAATGAACGTGTTCGAGAACACGCAGGTTACATAAAAAACAACAGAACTGACATTTCAGAAGTGGCAGAACATTTGATAAAGTTTGGCCACCAGATTAGCTCAGTAGTGGATGTTCTATACACAGAAAAGGAGTCTAAAATTAGAAAAATTATTGAGAGTATTATCATTCGAAACACTAGAGGGAGAAACATTAATCGTAATGATGGGGTAAAATTAGATACTAGATTTGCATCATTAATTGAGAATTTGTCAAATTTTGATTGTTCCAACAATTATGTTTCTTTTGATGTATTGGCTTTGCATTGATTATTATGCTCATTATTATTATTATTATGTGATTTATCTGTTCCTTTACTTTGTTTTTGTGTATCATGCTTATCCTTTGTTACCCACAGTTTTAAGTCGTCAGGCTTGTCAAAGGAATGTTTAGAGAAAAACAGATAAAAGAATTAAGAAAAATTAACTAATATGAAAACATATACCGTATATGCTCCAATAAACGCCGAGTCTCTTATTGTCGCCGGTCTCTAATAAGCGCCGGGCTGCAGAGGGGATACGGCCAAATAGTAGCTGGTCTCTAATAGTAGCTGGGTCTTTGATATTTGCCTACCGGTATTAGTGTAAGCGTCCGTATCTGTATAGTCGTGCGCATAGTTGTTTGTTTGTTTGTTTTTTGCCTGCTTTAAATATGATATTTTAAGGCTCTTCTGAGTTAATTTTGCTCTGTTATTTCACTCTATTCCAAAATGACCTTCACTATTTCATTTCATTTATTTCGTCTAACTGAACATGAAAATGATAGGAGACATGTTAAACAACTTATTTAAAATAATAAATATTCATAACATGAAATTATGACAATAATTAGTGCAATATTCAACATAATAATAATAATAATGATTACACAATAAAAATTGATAAAAGAATTTTGTATTAGCTCAAATCACTAAAACTGAACTGCTGGCATATGCGTAGTCTGCTCTCCCCAGCCACTCATAAACCACAGGATGGGGAATCAGTTTGGCTCATCTCATCATTTTACATTAAAGACATTGGAAATGTCATTATGACGATGGAAATTTCTACACAACATCGGGGTAATCAACTTAGGTCTTCTCACAGAAGCACCTATATCAGCTGACGCTTCTGTCGCAGGGTCTTCATCACGGGTGGGGATTTTGAGATGATTTTCTACAGTACGAGAGAGACTGGCTGCTCTCTTATCATCGTTTTTATCCCATCTTCATCCACACTGGTGACACAAAATGGGGCTCTTCCCACTGATGCTGGGTACATTAAGACTGGCGAATTCCTTATGAGCTTGATTCCCTAAGAATCACAGTTTTGTCACAACGATATCTTCTTTGAAGATTGTAGAAGCAAAAACAAATCGAGCAATGGTGCCTCGATTTGCACTTAAGCAACACAAACAAAATTAATCCATAAGAAAAATGAATGGGCCTGATAATGGTATCCGTGTTATCTTGACAGCCACCAAAATCTTACTACTCCTTCTAACTTATAAGCAAAACAGAAAATAAAACAAAATAAAAATAAAATATAGTACGTAGACTATATTTTTCCAACTTCTTGGCTCAATGACTCAGACGCGAATATATCTATATACAATCCCAAAAAAACTGGGAAAACAAAGAAAAAACTTGATTTTTTCAATAGAAAAATAAGATACAAAATTACGGAAATAAGCAAAACAAAGTAACAGAAAGATAAGGAAGCATGAGAACTCAAAAGTAAATGAGAAGAAATTGGAAAAATAAGAATCGTAAAATAAAAGCAAATTAACCAAAAGCAAGGAAGAAAATCACAAAATTAAAAATAAGGTAAAACAATAAAGGAAAAATGGCGAAAAATAAAGAGACCGAAAAGGAAAGGGCAAAAATAAACAAAAGGCTAAAAAAACGTGACAATACTTAAAGAAAGAAGGGTTCGTTTAGGTCACTGGGATTAGAGTTTGAACTCTCTAAGTTTGTGATTTTATTTCAATATTTTCAATTTGTATTTTATATAATATATATGTGTATATCTACAGTATCTTATGCATGTTAATTTCCTAATCTTTTTATAATTGTTTAAAATTATTCCTTTATTTTATTTTTTTACTTTTCCAATGTCAGAGGGGGAGATGGTGTGAATGGCACCAGAATTCTGGGAATAAACCCTTTTCTTTCTTTTGTTATATATTCTATTTTTAATGGGTGTTTATTGAAGAAGGACATTGAACTCTGAGAGAAGAAGGGTTCATCTGCTTGGTTTATGACCCTTTGTGTTTAGGCTTGCTCTGCATAGCCTAGCCAACCAAAGAACCCCATAGGCTTCAACACCAAATAGGATGACCCCTCCTTTAAAAGGTCATCGGACACATTGAATCACATCTCGGAAGGTTACCTAATGTCAGGTAGGCGATGTATTTTTTTTTGGTACAAAAGAAAATGTAAGAACGAAAAAAAAGAAACTGGATCGAAAGACATGACCACGAGCACAACAGGCAGGAGAAACAAGGAGGATCAATGAGACGATGGCGATCAAAGGCCAGCAAGAGCGCTGGATGGAAAGCCACATCCCCGAAACTAGAAGGAGCAGCCGTTTTGAAGTCTGCTGGGCTATCTCTGTGTTGAAGTGAGCAGGTTTCATGTCTTCCCAACAGGAAGGAAAGCAACCATTCAATGGGCCAAATGTTCCTGACCGCCTAATTGAAAAGAGTCTGCAGATTCCCTAGTCCTCTTGTCTTAACCCTTTTACTGCCAGCGGGTCAATATATCAGCCCTCGTTGGTTATGCAAAAACTGCTATGAGCCGAATTATCAACCCGACTTTTTTTACTTTTTTTATTCCTGATATGTGGTGTATTCAAGAGCTCCCATCTCATTAACGGCATGTGCTTTATTTCTGCAGCTTACTAAGATGGTTTCACCCTATATATATTGATTGTTCACATTATGCTTGCGTCTTAAGTTCTCCCGTATTTTTTGGTACCCTCGGGTCAGTATCATACTATCTTTTGTGCTGGTCAGAGCTTGTGCTAAGCTCATGCTGGTCACAAAAGATATGTTTCAATATTTTTTCGCGAATGGTACTGAATTCCTATATAATATATAAGGAAAATTTGACATCAGGAATAAGGCCTAAGTCCAGGCAACATTATACTATCAGCATAATTCAGGAACTCAGCAGAGAATAGTTTCAAGAAAAGCAAAGCAGAGTTAGGTATCCTGCATCATCAGTGACATGCGATATCAAAAAACTTATAAAATTGCCAAATAAAAAAGAGAAGGACTGTTCTGTGTGCAGTATAATAAGAAAAAAAGGACAAAGAAAAAGATGCCGAACGGTGTGTGGTAAATGTAATGAAGGCCTTAACAGTGAATGCTTCCATAAGCATGTGTGCATCACCTGATGAGAGCGCGAGTGTAGAGACATATAAAATATTTTTATATCTCTTGCAGAAGTTAATTGATCATCAAGAAAATGTACCAATGGAGAAAAAGCTAAATTTTATCAATAAGAAATTCTATTTCATTGCTTGTAAATAACATTTTTCTAATCATCAAGTGAAATAAACATAGGATTTTGAGTTTTTTACATATATAGTAATTAATTTGTTTTTTTTTTCCTTTTTCAAAATTAAAGTCAACCCACCCCCCCCCATACTTCGGCCATGATTCTAAGCCCCAACTAGATCTTCAGCATTCGGAAAAAATCTAGATGTATTAAATAAAATTAAGTATTAGAAATAATTCAAAATCTGAAATCTTGCAAACTTCCTGAAAAGAGCCTTGACAGTCTTCGCACATCCCGCCCACAATGGGCTGGCAATAAAAGAGTTAAAGCATGTGTCCGCATAAAACTGCTAGCAGATGGAAAAACTGCACATCCGATTCTGCTAACGAATTCCCTAGGCATCCTTATGGATTGTCAGTATGGTGCAGCTTGCCCTATTGTATTCCTTGTCCGTATATGTTTTTTATATATATATTTATATGTATGTAATATTTTTTGGGGGGTCTGGACCAATTTTTTTTTATTATTATATCGAAAAAAGTTTCAAACCATGCGTTTCCCCAGCTAAGACAATATGGCGGGTCAAGGCCAAAGCACATACTGCCAAGTGTATAAAAAAAAAAAAAAAAAAGGTTGGAAGAATAGTTAGGGATGTGTGCTTGTGTCCATAAATTTCCGAACTATGCGTGTTGTGTTGAGTACCACAGCCTTCAGGAGTTGTGCATAAATGTTTTTATGAAGTCCTAGTGTGCTGAGGCTGTGATGCAATGTGTGAGGCACCAGACCAGTAGCGGACAGGATGATGGGTATAACACGTACTCGGTCCTGCCTCCACTGCTTCTGGAGCTCATGCGCTAAGTCTGTGTATTTACTTATCTTGTCAGCGTGAGTTTTCTGCATGTTCTTGCTGATGGGAACTGCAATATCAATGAAATAGGTCTGTTTGTTGACCTTATCAACAAGTGTAATGTCAGGTCTGTTGTGATGTATAGTTTTGTCTGTGTGAATGGGACGGTCCCAGTACAGCTTATGTGAGGGTGACTCTAGTATGCTTTGGGGTGTGTACTTGTAGTATGGGACCGTGTTCTTAATAAGTGAGTGTTTGTGTGCTAGCTGTTGATGAACGATCGACGCTACCTGATTGTGTCGGTGGAGGTAGTCTGTTTGGGACAGAAGGGGACAGCCTGATATTATGTGGTCGATCATCTCATGTGTAGTGTGGCATTTCCTGCATCTGTCGTCGTGTGTGTTTGCATCGTGTAGAATGTGTTTCTTGTAGTTGCGTGTGGGGATGACTTGGTCCTGTATCGCGATCATGAACCCTTCGGTCTCCCCAAACAACTCACCACTCATCAGCCATCTGTTCGACGCTTCCACGTCGACATGAGGTTGGCCGAGTTCGTGGCGATGTCTGCCATGGAGTTCTTTACGAGCCCATGATTCATGCAGCTCCTGTGTGTGGGTGTCGGGAGTGGTGAGTGTTAGAGAAGGGTTTGCGAGGTCCGGGGGTGTGAAGTGTGTGTCAGCCTTGACAATGGCTGAGTGGAGTGAGGAGTGTTGTGCTCTTTGGTGGAAGTGTTCCCTAAGTGTGTGTACTTGTTTTTCGTGTAGGGTGATGAGATTGATGAGTCCTCGGCCTCCCTCCTTGCGGGGAAGAGTCATCCTTTCCGTAGTGGACTTGGGGTGGTGCATGTTGTGTTTCGTGAATGTCGTGCGTGTTGTGCGTTGTAGTGCTTCGAGTTCAGTGTTTGTCCATGAAATTTTGCCGAACGAATATGTTAGTTAGTCTCTTCCTCTTCCATGGATTGGATGGCCAACCCATGGTCCAGTTCAAAACCCTCCAAATTCGTAGTCTTCCCGCGTGTTATATGTAGCTTGCGGCATTTGTCGATTCCAAATTTCATCCCAATGTCTTTGGTGAACTGTGTTGTGACTTGTAGTAAATTAGTAAGTTGTGCGTTGTTTGTGGCGTAGAGTTTAATATCATCCATGTAGAGTAAGTGTGTGATTTTGTATGGTGTCAGAGTGCCTGAGGTAAGCCTATAACCGTGTTTTGTGTTGTTTAGCATGTGGCTTAATGGATTCAAGGCGAGGCAGAACCAAAGAGGACTCAAGGAATCTCCCTGGAAAATACCTCTCCTTATGGGAATGGGGACTGTAGTGATGGAGGTGTTGGAGGTGCGTAGGTGTAATGTTGTGTTCCAACTCTTCATCGTGGCATCCAAGAATGCCGTGATCTTGGGGTGTACTTTGTAGAGTTGAAGAGTGTGCAAAAGCCAGGAATGGGGGACTGAGTCAAATGCCTTCTTGTAGTCGATGTACGCGATGTGTAAGTTCCTATTCTTCGCGCGCGCCTGGCGCAGGATTACCGAGTCAATAAGGTGTTGCTCCTTACAACCCTGGGAATTTCTGCGACAGCCCTTCTGCTGTTCGGAAAGAATGTTATGTGTCTCGATGTGTGTGTAAATTTTGTCTGTAAGGCAGGAGGTGAGGAGTTTGTAAAGTGTGGGGAGGCAAGTGATTGGACGGTAATTTGCAGGGTGTGCTGTTTCAGTGTTCTTGCTCTGTAGGTAAGTGACACCCTGTGTGAGGAAAAGAGGCATATGTTCTGGGTGTTGGATTATGTCAGTGAGTGCAACAGCTAGCTTCCCATGCAGGGACGTGAACCTCTTGATCCAGAAGTTCTGAACGCCGTCTGCACCAGGAGTCTTCCAGTTGTGTGCATGTTTTAGTGCTGTCTGTATGTCTGCGAGAGTAATATCATGGAAGGGCATGAAGGGTAAGTGTTCAGCGAGTTGTTCTTCATCTGTGATCCATGGTGCTTTGTCGTTGTGGGGGATGGGGTTGGACCACAGAGACGACCAGTATTCATGTAATGCCTCGCTGGTGGGTGTGTTTGTGTTGGGTGCAGTGGAGGGAGATGAAAGGGATCTGTAGAATTTTTTCTCATTGTATTGGAAAGTATTGTTCTGTTGTTTGCGTAGAGTGCACTGTTTGTATCTTTGTAATCTTTTTGCAAGTGCACTGAGTTTTTGTTTTAGTGTGTCGAGATGTTCCTGAACCTGGTTATGATGGTTTGAGTGTGAAGGGCGAGTCTTTATGTGCTTGAATATCTACCTGACCTGGGACATAAGTTTCTTTGTTTTGTTTCCTGCACAGTATTGTGTGAGCCTGGCTATGTCTCCTCTAAGGTCGCTGATACGGCCTTCAAGGCGACGTCTCCAAGGGGGGATGTATTCTTGTGACCGTGCAGTGGTAGGTATGTGGTGTTGTTTGATTCCAAGTGCCCGAATGGTTCCCTGTGCCGCGCAGTAGAGTGTTGTATGTATGTCTTCTAATGTTTGGATATTGTCAAGGTGTTGTGGGATAGTGTGTGTGTTGAGATGGTATATGATTTTGGCGAGTTGTTTTGATGTGTGTACTTTGGGGAGTGGAGGTCTGAGTGTGAGGTCTGTGCCTGTATATTGTGCTAGTGCGGTATAGAAATTATCATGTGCTGCTTGTTGTATGTCATTAGTTGTATTGTTGGGGAATGTGGACTGAAGGGTAGAGGCTTCTGAGGCTTCTGTGTTTGCCATAAAGGTAATGTCTTCTGGTGGGGTGGGGTGTGGTGTCCTATGGTTGGATTCAGCGACCTCTTCCCTAATTTGTGTAAGTATGCATGGAGGAATAAGATTGTTTACTACTATAGAACGTCGCTGATCCACTACTCGCTGTTCGCTAAGCCCTAACGATGGATAACGTGTGGTGAATGCATGGTGTAGTGCCTGTCTGTATCCTGTGAGTTGAGTCCCTAACTGTGTAACAGTGTAGAAGTCGCGCATAAGATCCTGGTTCATCTGTGGTGACCATCGGATGCGCTGGCATGGTTTCCCAGTCTTGGTGGTCGCCTGCTCTGACACAGACGAAACACTTCTGACTGTTCGGGCTGGATGGTGTTGCCCGGGCATTGTGGTAGCCATACTACAGGATGGGGTGCCACTTTCTCCACCACCTCCTACGGGAGACTGTAGCATATTTTTCGAACGGAGGCCTCTGCCTAACCCCCGAATGCGGGTGACTTTATCCTGCGCCACACCCGATACAGCATGATCTATATTAGAACGAGTTCTCATCATGGATGGTTGGACCCTTTAGCCTACCCTAAAGCTAGTGTAGTTCCTAAAGCTAGTTTTTTATTATTATTATTATTATGATTATTATTATTGCTAAATATTAACTTGTAAAAAAAAACGGGGTGTAAATATGAATTTTTTTTTTAATAAAGACACCAAAAAAACCCAAAATATTGGAGGAAGAAGTATGATGTTTGGTGTCTCTTTATTGAAGCATATCTTTGATGTTTCATTAGAAATTTAGTTAAGAAATTTTATTTGTTTTTTTTGTTTTTTTGTTTTTATTAAAAATTTACCCATTTAAGTAAAGAAACATATTGTCTCCTGGTATTTTTGTTTTATGGATTAATGGGGTTAATCTTTCATCCTGTCATTGCTGTAGGTCAAAGAGATACTTAGAGGCTCGCGGGAGAAATAGCATAGCTGAAGTTGTACATAAATTCAAACAGAGGATTGTTGATAAGAAATCTAAGTATCCCTTTATATGCATCATATTGATACAGGAAATCATCCTCCTGTGAAACAGTGACCCTATCTACTCTCTCTTGCAGTTCTAAATACTGTACAGAAACTGGTACTTGAAATGGAGGAGGACGGTGTAGCATAGATCTAGGAAGGAAAGTGCAGGTCCTTACCCTATTTTTTTACATAAGAAGTCTGGCAAAGAGCCGCGGTTCATTATTGATGCAAGAGAGTTAAACGAGAAAACTACTCCCATTTCCTATTACTCTCCCAAAATCCAAGATTTAATCAACCCGTCAGACCGGCGAGTTTCTTTTCTGAATATGTCTTTCAACCGGTACTTTTTTTTATTTAGAAAACAAAGAAACTGAAAGAAAAATTTTTAATGGCTGAAATATAGAGCAGAAATTTAAATTCCCCCAGTGAATTATAAGCTTAAGTAATTATCTCTCGGTCAGCGGAAAATTACAGAATTTGGTTGAACATTAACAGCGGGGGGCCACCAATTATCTACCCCTGCAGACAACGTAACCCTGTACATCAAACCGGCTGTGAGACAGACCCAGGTGAACGTACACGTGTACGTCTTACCGGCTTGGAGTCAAGCACTGGAAGAACTGGGGAATAAGATTAACGAACTATCACAATATGTTAAACCCAGAAATAATGTGCATCATGAAATCAAAAGGCTGGTAAAATTGATTCGGTTATGCTTCGACAAAGTGGCAGACCAGGATGAAGATGGCAGTGGAAGTGTATCTGGAGTGTCATCTCTCCCCTTGCAAGAGAGTGAAACCCAAATGTCACCTCGCCCTTTGCGGGAGAATGAGTCTCAAACATCATTTCGCTTTTTACAGGAGAATGAGATTCCAACGTCTCCTAGACTTAAGACGCAGACGAAACCAAATACATTCCTGGAATCTGGACTTGAAGAACAATTGAAGAGGAAGATAGCTGATTTTTCACCTCGCAAGGAAAGTAAAAGTAAAAAGAGGACCAAGAATCCTGACACTCAGATCAAGAACTCTAACAAAGAAGGTGTTGAAGCAGAGATACCGAAGGTCCCAGTTGGTCCACCTGAAGAATGGAAAAAGGTCAAGAAGAAGCAGAGACCTCCCAGACTTTGTTCGGACGCGATAATTGTGAAAGCAAAAGAAGGTGCTTCGTACGCTGATATTTTGCGTTAATTAAAGAGTGATCCAGAATTGGAAGAATTCAGATCATCCGTCACGAAAATACAGAAGAGTATTGCGGGCCATTTACTGATTCAACTTGACCCTAAGGCCAAACAAAAAGTAAGTCAGCTTCGTCAAACCATACAAGGAAAGCTGCAACAGAAGGCTGATGTAGATTGTAGAACACAAACTACTGTGCTTGAACTGAAAGATCTCGATGAACTAACAGTTGAGGCAGATATTGGCCTGGCTATCCGGACTCAGATCGATGGAGCACAAGATATTGATAACTCAGTTGTAAAATCAGTGCCCAAAGCTTACGGAGGTACACAAACGGCTGTGGTAGTTTTACCTACAGAACTGGCGAATCGAGCTCTGGAGAAGGGTAGGTTGAAGATTGGATGGGTGATTAGCCGGATGAGGGAGAAGACTACGGTCCAACGCTGTTTTAAATGTTTTGGCTACGGTCATTTTGCTCGAGTTTGTAAAGGTTCAGATAGGTCCAAATTGTGCCTGAAATGTGGAGGAGATGGGCATAATGCCAAGGAATGCTCTTCTGAGGAACTATGCTGTCTTTTGTGTGAGGGCAAGGAAGACAGTAAACATCGTACTGGCAGCTATGTTTGTCCGGCTTACAAACAGGCCATACAAGCTGTAGAAAAATCAAGGAGATGAAGTTTATTCAGCTTAATCTAAATCATTGTACGGTTGCCCAGGATATACTGCAACAGACTGTACGTGAGGAGAGGGTTGATGTTGCGATTCTCTGTGAGCAATACAGAAACATCGAGGGATCATGCGCATGGCTCTCTGATACTAGTGGATGGGCAGCAATTTGGATCTGCGGGAATCATTTCATCCAGGAAATTCCACAGACACAACAGCATGGATTTACTTGGGCAAAGGTGAGAGATATATACATCTATAGTGTCTACGCTCCACCAAGTGCACCATTAGAGGAATTTGAGTTGTTGCTTGATTGCCTTGTATTAGAGCTCTAAGGTCGGTGGCCTGTGGTCATTGCAGGTGATTTTAATGCGTGGGCTATTGAATGGGGAAGTCGAGTAAGCAACAGAAGAGGTGAGATATTTTTGGATGTCTTCGCCTCGCTGAATGTGGTTCTCCTCAATACCGGCTCAATACCAACGTTCATTAGAAATGGTAATAGTTCCATTATCGACGTGACATTTACAAGTGATTGTTTGGTCTCTCGTGTTACGTCGTGGGAAGTGTGTAGTCACTATACTCACAGCGACCATCAAGCCATAATTTTCGAGATCTCCACTTCTGGTGTGTCAAGGTTGGGATCCACACTTCCAAGAGGATGGAATGTTAGGTCCTTTGATCGTGAATCCTTCATTGCAATGATGGAGGAGGACTTGGTGCTTTCGGGATTTGCTGATAGCAAGGCGTCACGGCTTATGCGACTTGTCGCTGATGCTTGTGAGGCATCGATGACAAGACGTGGCAGGAGAAATCGTCACCATCCAGTGTATTGGTGGAATGCTGAGATAGCGGAGCTTCAGAAGAAATGTCACCGCACAAGAAGGCTAGCACAACGAGCCCATGGACGAGAAAACTATGACGAGTTGAAACAACAGCACATAGAAACCAGCCGTGCTCTCAAGAAGGCCATTAAAGTCAGTAAACAGAGTGCTTGGAAGGAACTTTGTAGTGAGGTTAATAGTGACCCATGGGGTAGACCATATAAGACAGTTATGGCTAAAATAAAAAGTAGCTCCTTATCACCTCCGACCTGCCCTGATTTACTGCGCAGGATTGTGTCCACTCTTTTTCCACAACAACCGGGGATAGTTTTGGAAGTTCCACCTCAAGAATGTGAAGATGTGTCATCTATCTCAAAAGATGAGTTGATAAAGGCCTGCGGAAAGATTGGTGACTCAAAAGCCCCTGGCCCAGACAGCGTTCCAAATATTGCTCTTAAAACCGCCATCCGGTGTAGACCTGAGATCTTTCTAGACGTCTACAATGCTTGTTTACGAGAGGGTGTGTTTCCAAATCTGTGGAAGCAGCAGTGGCTCGTACTTTTGCCTAAAGGTAACAAGCCACCTAATGATCCATCGTCCTATCGGCCAATTTGCCTCTTGGATACGGCAGGTAAGATATTGGAGAGGATTATTTACAATCGACTGGAGGCATTCAGTGAAGGAGCGCATGGTCTCTCAGAAAACCAGTACGGTTTCAGGAAATCAAGATCTACAATAGACGCTGTAAGGGTTGTTGTTGATTTGGCTCGAGAGGCCATTGAGGGCAAACGCTGGAAGGGAGGAGTAAAACAGTACTGTGCCATAATAACGTTGGATGTGAAGAATGCGTTCAATTCGGCAAACTGGAACTGCATCTTGAACACTTTGAGTTCAATGAAGGCTCCAGCGTACATCAGGAAAATAATTGCGAGTTACTTCACTGATCGTATCCTGATGTATAATACCAAAGTCGGAATGAAGACCTACAACAACACAGGCGGTGTTCCACAGGGATCAGTACTTGGTCCTTTGCTTTGGAATATCATGTATGACGCAGTACTCAAGCTGCCAATGCCCGAGGGAGTGACTAGTGGGGTTCGCTGACGATGTTGCATTGGTTGTAATCGAGAAACACCTGGAAGTTGTCACCCTAACATCGAATGTGGCTGTTGCCAGGATCCGTCAGTGGCTCTCAACGGTTGGATTACAACTAGCAGATCACAAGACAGAGGCGGTTCTTGTGACCAGCAGGAAAGCGAGGGAGATCATGACATTCTGTCGCAGCCTTCTCTCAGGTATATGGGTGTTTAGATTGATGCAAGGCTTCGGTTCGATGAACATCTTCGAATCGTGAGTGAAAAGTCTGCACGAGTGGTCAACGCCTTGGCTAGGATCATGCCGAATATCGGAGGACCTCGGCAGAGCCGATGAAGACTCCTGTCCAGTGTGGCTATCTCTACCATGCTCTATGCGGCTCCGATCTGGTTCCATGCCATGGAGACTAAATCATATGTATGTCAAATGACTTCGGTTCACCGGAAATGTGCTCTACGGGTCGCTTGTGCATTTCGAACAGTTTCATATGATGCCGTGTGCGTCATAGCAGGGATGCCGCCTATCGATCTCTTAGCAAGTGAGAGAAGCGCGATATGCAGTGGTATTTGGGAATGTCGTGACGCTCACCGACCCAAGATCACGAGGGCCGTGAAAAGCAAGACAACGGTCAGATGGCAGAGACGATGGGATTCATCGACCAGTGGAAGATGGACTCATAATCTTATACCTAATATTGCAACATGGATGGAAAGAAAGCATGGTGAAGTGGATCACTACCTGACTCAGCTAATAAGTGGCCATAGTTGTTTTCTAGCGTACCAGAGGCGCTTCGGAATTGTCGACAGTGCGTCATGTCCGACTTGCCAGTTCTTGGACGAGGATGTGGAGCATGTCTTCTTTGTCTGCCCACGCTTCCATGAAGATAGAAATGAGCTGAAGAAATCCCTTCGACAGCATGTGACTCCAGAGAACATCGTTGGATGACTATCTCCCAGGCTAATTGGACGGCAGTGGCTGACTACGCTGCTACTATTATACGGAAACTCCGTATGGCTGAGAAAATCAGACTTGATCAGTTGCAAAATGATATCTGAGTCGGACTTTTAGTCATTCTGCCCTACGCGATGTAGTACCTGACGGTGGTTCCGTGTAGGGTGTTTTGGAAGTCGGACGTAGGGTTTTAGTGAGTAGTAGTCTTTTATGATTGAGTCTCACATTACCAATTCCTTGGTATGCGTAAATGCATTTCCCCCGTCCTTAAAAAAAAACAAAAAAACGTCTTATCGGCTTGAAGGGTTAAGCAACTTAAAGACCAAAAGTTTTTTCAATGGTGGATTTAACTAAGGCTTATTGGCAGATACATTTAGATGAAGAATCTAAATCTGAAGTTAGTTTCTGTGTTCCTAGGCCAGGAAGTTTTTGTATGAATGTTGTGGCCTTTGGTTTCAAAAATGGAGCTGCATGCCTTAACAGTATTTTAGATCATTTGATAGGAATACGATTTGAACCCTTTTTATGCAGATATATGGATGATATTTTAATATGCACTAAGGATGAAGAAACCCATGTGGAAGTACTGAATAGCATATTGGAAATAATCTCAGGGTAAATTATGAGAAGTCCCTATTTGGTCTCAAGGAAACTAAATTCCTGGGTGTTAAGATACATGAAAATGACATTTCACCCGCTCTTAAAAAGATAGAGCCCATAACCAATTATCCTACAGCCAAGAATTGTAGACAAATCCGAAGATTTTTGGGCCTTATACAGTATTTTTGGGAATTTCTTCCCCATCTGAGTGAAATCACTGCTCCTCTTAGGTTATTGATTAAGAAGGGATCGTAATGGTTTTGGGGTGAAGCCCAAGAATCAACCTTTCAGGAAATAAAGTCCATTTTGTCTCAGGAACACATATTGGCTCAACCTGATTTTGAAGAGCCATTTCATATTTCCCCTGATGCCAGCAGTGAGGGAATAGCGGCAACCTTGAGTCAGTTATTAGGAGAAAAAGAGAGAATTATTTCTTAGGCCAGTCGAGGGCTCACGAAATCTGAAAGGAATTATACTGTGACCGAACAGGAATGTTTGGCTTTTTATTTGGCATCTTACATTATAGGCAATATGTAGGAGGAACAAAATTTTTTGATTATACCGATCATAGTGCCTTATGATGGCTAAATACGATGATAGACATGTCTTCAAGGCTTACAAGATGGAGCTTAAAGCTGCAAGCCTTTGATTTCGAAATTTTACATAAAAAGGGAAAAGAGAATGTAGTACCTGATGTTTTATCCAGGGATTAGTGCAATTACCTTAAAATTAAAAATTCAGAGTGGCAGCAAGCTGAAAGAATGGACGCCTTTTGTAAGAACAAACTGGAAAGGCTGGAAAACCTTTCCAGCCTGGAAGAGTTGGAAATAAAGGCACTCCTTTTGTAATTGCTGACGATTTGTTATTCAAGGTTGGGTGGAATTAAAATTTCTGAAGGAAGAAGATGATGTTGGTATTACCCCGAAGTAAAGTCAATAAGGCGATTTAACATTGGCATGAGGACTTGATGGTCGGAAGACATATGGGGATTCATAAAATGGTAAATAAAATTCGGAGTCAGTTCTTCTGGCCAGGAATGTTTAAGAAATTAAACAATTTGTTAAATCATGCCAACAGTGGAAATTAGGTAAACATAGGCATACTCCACCACAGGGAAAGGCTGAATTGATAGAAAAGCCAAGAAGATGACAAATGATTGCTATAGATTTTGCAGGGACTTTGCAAGATCAAAGGCAGATAATCAATTCGTTTGTATTGCAGTCGATACTTGTATGGAGTAGACGGAGATTTTGCCTATGAAAATGGCCGATAAGGTTATTACCTTTATAACCTCCATTTTTCTTAGATATGGTTTTCCAGAATTTATTGTAAGTGATAATGGGTCTTAATTTCGATCCAAAGTATTTAAGAATTTTTGTGATGAATACAGGGTGATCCACAAGTTCTGTTCAATGGCTCATCCCCTGGCTAACCCTAGTGAGTGTTATATTGGGTCAATAAAAAATCACTTTTAAGATTATATCTTGATCAGCATCATGAGAATTGGGATCAAAACTTAGAAAAGTTACTACAAAGCTTTGAAGTTCCAGGGGAACTTGAAATGATGCAACGGGAATGAGTTCTAGTTTTGCCATGTATGGTCGGGAGATTCTTCAAAGAGAGGTTTGGCATGAGGAGGAAGAGATGGATAAAGATTGGCTTCATCAGAAGTTTAATGTATCATGAAGATCATCAGTATGAATAGGACCCGAAATGCCCTTAAAAACAAAACGAGATACAATTTGCGCAGGAAAGATGTTCAATTTAATATTGGAGATTTGGTATGAATTTGTAGTTGCCTAAAGTCATCAACCATTGATAAGAAAGCTGTAGGGTTGTGTAAGCCCTTTGAAGGTCTCATACCAAATCATTGATTTGATGTCAATTGTTTCTGATGTAGTCCAATCTGTAGGTAATGAATCAGTAAAACGAAGAGTGCATGTTTCAGATATGAAATCCTTCACATCAAGCGAAAACTCTTGTTCCTGATTCAGAAAAATAGGATAATACAGATTGTTAAGGGATGCGTAACTGGTCGCATTCACAGATCAGTAAATGATATAAAATAGACAGTTGGAGTTAGACCGACATTGCAGGCGCGGCCGCTCTAGATTTAGAACATTCTTAGGAAGACGCTGGGCTTGTAGTAGATGTAAGACCTTTTTTTTCTTACCTTTATCCTATGTTCTTACCCCTATCCTATTTTTATGTATTCTATATATCTGTAAATATGCATAATAGTTTCCCTATTTTCCTTTATCTTAAAGCTTGAAACTTTTTTCACCATAGGAGGGTATACGACTGGAATAGGAGGGGCTTGTGAGCTGCGGTTTGCTCCTTGCTCACATTTTATTTTTTTATTTTTTTATACTTAATGAAAGAAGGGTTCCTTTAGGTCACTGGGATGAGAGAACTCTATAAATAGTTTGTGATTTTATTTCAATATTTTCAATTTGTATTTTTATATAATATATATTTGTATATCTATGGTATGTAATATATATATCTTATGTGTGTTAATTTCCTAATCTTTTTATAATTGTTTAATTATGTTATAATTATTTTGTTTAATTATGTTATATACACATTATGTGTATATCTACAGTATCTTATGCATGTTAATTTCCTAATCTTTTTATAATTGTTTAAAATTATTCCTTTATTTTATTTTTTTACTTTTCCAATGTCAGAGGGGGAGATGGTGTGAATGGCACCAGAATTCTGGGAATAAACCCTTTTCTTTCTTTTGTTATATATTCTATTTTTAATGGGTGTTTATTGAAGAAGGACATTGAACTCTGAGTGAAGAAGGGTTCATCTGCTTGGTTTATGACCCTTTGTTTAGGCTTGCTCTGCATAGCCTAGCCAACCAGAGAACCCCATAAGGCTTCAACACCAAATAGGATGACCTCTCCTTTAAAAGGTCATCGGACACGATGAATAGGACGTTAGGAGGTTACCTGATGTCAGGTAGGCGTTGTATTTTTTTTGGTACTGTAACGTCTCATTGCTCCTCACATCTACACCCTTTATCTCACCTTCCCTCCACAAGAAAATCTTCATTGCTGTCCCTTACATTCTTCATATTCATTCATCGTTCTCAGGCATTTTATTCCAACGACCCCTTTGTTTCGTCCATCAGATGTTCTCCAGATGCCTTACACTGTTCTCTCGAACTTCCTTACCCATCTGGGAACCATCTTTGTTTCACTTTTCCATCTGAGATCCAACATTAATCGTTTCTCAGTAAAACTCCCAAACTTATTGTAACTCTGTTTTCTTTGTCTCCCTGTCTCTCAACCTTGTGGACAGATGTTTTACAGACTAGTCGTCGCCGCATGCACCTTAACAGCTTTTGTCTAAGTGACAGATCTGATGGGACAATAAGAAAGCAGGTGCGACTGAAAAAGGCATTCATAGAAAAAAGAGGCAGCCGGATACATTGTTGCCTCTCCAAAGCTCTCCGTATTCAAAAGGGAATCGAAAAAACATTCCTTCACCAACAACCAAGCCTATGCAACCTTGCACCATTCGGTATTTTCGTTGATGTCGCTTGATGTGCAGAGCCCCGAAATCCAGATATCCCTGCGGATATCATCGCCACAGTGCTTCAACAAGCCCCCGGAGCCGAGGTATTCTAATCCTCGGGAACGCATCAGGCTGGCTGCTCAGGAAACGATCTGACACGAGTGATAGTCAATAATCGCTTAAATGCAGGTCAGGTCAAGGCAACTGAAACCCTCTTTTGGAGTGTTTCGGGTTTTCATTATTTTTTAGGCCACTTTAGTGTTTTCCGAGGACTTTCCTTGATGGTGTTTTTTTTTTTTAGTTGTGAAGTACTGATGGGGTTGTTATTTTTGTATTATAGGGGCTAGGTTGATGTAATGTATATATATTTTTTTTTTACTTCTTTATATCAGTTGGTAATATTTGTACTTTGCTGATTCTATTTTTTTCTTAACGAAGAGAGAGAAATTAAATAAAAACCCAAAAATATTATATTTTTCTTTATTTAATCTTTGGGATTACCCGAACCCCCCCCCCCCTAACTGAACTATTTTAGATCAGTATCTACGGGCTTCTTGTTATCTGATTGTTAGAGTAAGTTTAATATAGAGAGAAAAAAAAAAAAAAAAACCCACACACACACTAAAGTTTATGTACTCGACATTTAAAGAAATCTTTTCATGATATTTTTTTTCCCACTATAGTGATCAGTTGAGATGGGAAATTGGAGGAGTTAACACGCATCTCTCGCGAGAAGCGCAAGAGAGTGAAAGAGAGCTCCTGAACTGAAGGGGAAAAAAGCAGGTGACTAAGTAATCTGTGTACTTTTCTTAGCTCGGTGAAAATGAGGGAGTTTAAGTACAACAAAGCAGAACTATTTAGTGTCAAACTTATAAGCTGCGCCGTATTTTATTTCCTCCTTAACCAGAAGCAAGGAAAATGTCAGGAAGTTGACATGGGACTTTTCCATTACACAGGCGGTGTGCCCATTACAAATAGGCAGCAAACACGATAAGTGATATTTGGAGTAAAGCTGCTTAATGCGGACTTACACTATTTATGAAATATGATGGAAGAACCATTCAAGACCTTCAAAAAGTCATCGAAAGGAAATGAAAATAGGAACTTAACCAGGGACTTAAAGGTTAGTGGCTCCATTATCGAGTTATATTCAGAGACAGCGCTAATGAATATCAATTCTGGTTGGAACTATGGAAGTAATTAGAGTTTCTGGTGATGTCGTAGTGGAACGGCTATTCATGCTTCCCGCTGTAAAGTAAAGAGGGAAGAATAGAGTGTTTTCCTGCGACGTTCAACTTCAACATTTCCCGGTATCAGTTCAGCAGCTAGTCCTAATTTTGCCGTGCTTTCAGAGTGGGGCGTTAGAAGTCTATGTTACTTGAGTGTTCGTTTAACAAGTGTTCTATTCCATTATCCCAGTT
The DNA here is from genome assembly GCA_023159025.1 of Thereuonema tuberculata. Lineage (NCBI taxonomy): Eukaryota > Metazoa > Arthropoda > Chilopoda > Scutigeromorpha > Scutigeridae > Thereuonema > Thereuonema tuberculata. Next base: position 78,301,483 of record JAFIDM010000002.1, on the reverse strand, counting down.
TCGGGTACATTTCGGAACGTTATAGTGATTTCAAAAGTAAACTCCACTATTTTCGGAAGACTCAGAAGAAGCAGCTATTTATCCACCTTCAAGTCATTATTATGGTTATTATACTTAAGGCTTGAAGAATTGTAAAGATACAGAATTTCAGGCTAAGACGGACTTCCTTGAGGCGATGTGTTTGTTACATAGAATATCTACATGAAGCAGTGTTTTTTTTTATGTATCCTGTTTTCTGTTGAAGATAGGAGTTCCTTATATTAAGTGAAGGGGATAGAAGTCCTTTAATTGAAAAGAAATAATAGTGTGTGAATTCCTAAAAAAAAATTACAGTTAGAAGAAAGGCAGGGAGTGAAAGAAAGTCTAGTATATAAGTTTATGCTAGAATGGACTTACTTCTATGTAGTGGTTGTTACCTGAAATATACAAGTGATTCAGTTCTTTAGTTTATGTTTTTTGGGAAGATAGTAGTTCTCCTTATTAATTAGAGGGGATAATTCTCTTCTGAGAACGAATTTACCAGTGTAAAACAGTGTATACAGTTATAGGAAAATTATTAATGTGATTGTAAGCTTCAAGAAGTGTTTACAAATCAGATTGATTAATTTTTCTCAACGACCTAAGAAGTAAATTACCCTTAGTAGTTACTGAAAAAAAGAAAAAAAAAACATTGTTGATAGATTCAATAATCTGATAACAAACTACTATGTCTAAGGATTAAAAAATTGATGCTCGTAATTTATGTATAGTGTAAATAAGTAATTATAGTTTAGAAGTGATGAAGAGCTCTTCACTAAGATAATATATTTTTTTTTTTATATCATTGTAAAGTTTTCTAATGTTATTGTTCTTTCCAACTATTTGTAAAGGAGATTGAGTATAACAAGAAGCCAGTAGATAATGGAAGTTCTTGTTTAAGTTGGTAGTAATTTGTTCTTGTTTAAGTTTGCAATAATTTTTTTTTTTTTTCAGTTAATTGGAGATGGTGTATTTTATTTGGGCCCAGCAAATTTTCACTTTATTTTTGAATTGCTTCATTAGCATTTACAACTGCTCGTAGCGGGTTATCCTACCTCTTATTTATCCCATAGGAGTAGGTACGCTACACAACCCTGAGGCCCGAATATCAATGGACCACAATAGAGGAACTCTTCTTCATGGCAGCTGGTAAACCTCATCTTGTCACCTGGACAACGCTGCTCGGAAGTCTGGGAACCCTTCTATTGCACTTTGTAAACTCCTGTGGACTGCGTATGTGTATGTGCACATTTGTGACACCAGGTGATCTATATAGGGAAGGTGTTGTACCTTTGACCACCCTTGATTGCGATGTCATCTATGAGCATACTTTAAAAGCTTTTCTGTTTAATGTGTAATATTCCCACTATTTGCGCCTTTAAACCTTCAGTAGCAGTTAGATCTTTAACTTGCAAGGAGTAAAAAATATTTTTCCAATTCCATCACCGAAAAGTAAGTATTTTGCAAGTGAATGTTTCTTTAATAACATTGTTTGTTTTCTTTTGATTATTATTTTAACAAGAATGAGTAATTCATTCATGCCTGAAGATTCATTGTTAGGACTTTTAATATGACTGGATTAACCTAAAAATTGTAGCATGGCGTGAAACGTAACTTCGACTGATGTTGTATCTTTGACCACAGCAGGGTATTGTTCCTCTGACCAGGTCAAAGGTACAACATTACTTAATAATATGTAAATGTTTTTACTTACAGTCATTTTAGCATTATGTAAGATGGAAATTTATATTTTTTGCCAAATTTTTATTTTTTTACCAAATCTTATCCAAACAATCGATTGTTTGTCCACGACTTTGAGTCTGATGTCGAATATTCATCAGGGAAAGTGTTTTCGATCTTTCAGATGAATGTTAGGAGTTGGAGAAGGAATTAAACTTTGAAAAAGAAGATTTAGTTGAAGAAAGTCATGTCCTTGTCAAGCTGACAAAAAAAAAAACAAGAAATACTTTCTGGCCCAAATAAAGGAAGCAGCATGTGATTATTTATTTTAAGTTAAATATTTGAAAAAACTATCAAAGACAGCAAAATTCATCCAAGAAAATAACCAGCTCTACGACGTAGAACTACAAGATATTGTGGCCAGGCTAATAAATCCAACTACAGCTGGCGGCACAGCCAGCTCGACTAAAAGAATGTCTTATCTTTTGGAGTTGATTTTTCATTGTATAATGTAGAGTAAACGGACAGAAGTAGGCTACTTAAGCCATTAGAATTTATTTCATGTTTTATTATTCTAATTTGAATTGCATATATTTGCCAAATGTATACATTTCTGAATAAAATTGTTAATTAAATAACTTGTATCTAACTGTCAGTTTCTACTACCACCTGGTCAAAGGTACAATATCCTCCAGTCAAAGGTACAACACGTAGTTGTACCTTTGACCACAAGGTATAGTTTTTTGTAAAATAAAAATAACATACTTTTACTCAAAATATAACATATAAAACACCTGCAGTTGATGGCAAGATGAGTGAAGATCACATGTATCCATTCAGGTAAGGATTTACTTGAGCACAAAAAATTAGAAAATTCATTTACTGAAAACTTATCAAAGATACAACACCTTCCCCTACTGTTTTTTTTTCATTGGCACATTAGAGCGTCAATTTACTAAAAGACACTCGTGGCGGGTATTTTAGTGTTTAATTGTTTTACTTTGTTCAACTCGGAACCCCAGGGTAATGTATAATTATTTTATTCGTACATGTGCATATATACATACATATATATATATATATATACAGTAGACTCCCGATTATCCACGGAGTTGGGCGGCGCTGCAATCGCAGATAAACGAATTCCGCAGATAATCCGAAATAGAACGAAAATCAACACAAAAATGCTTTTAACATGTTTTATTTACATTAAAGTGGTAGTACATTTATTATAAAGAATTACTTTATTTTAATTTACTTTAATTTCTAACTTTTTAACAAAAAAAAAAAAAAAAAAAAATCGGTTAATTGTCTTTGTTTTTTCGTGTCGAAACACGAAAACCCTTACTTGGACGTCGCTGAATCTGCCTCTTTTATTGTTTACCTTATTCTAGTTTTAAAATTTTTTTTATTCCGTAATTTAATGTATAGTAAAAAAAAATGGAAACCGGAGAGGTCCGCGGATAATCGGGAGTCTACTGTATGTATATATATATATATATATAGTAAATAGGCTTAACGTGCGTGGAATGAAACAAAATAAATGGAAATAAATAAAACGCACTTACTTACAAAAAGTTGGATATAAAGATGACATGGGATTAATCCGACAGTTTCGGAATACTATGCGTATTCCTTCTTCAGGGACGGCACAAACATATAGGACAGAGGACAACATTTAGGACGACATGACAAGGGAAGGTGTGTTGAAAGTGAGGGAGATTAGAGGATTAAGAAACTTAGCAATAGTGACGGGCGTTTTGCCCGCCGGTTATTGGGTTGTAAGCTTTAAGCTGTATTATGTGGAAAGATTCGGCAAGGAGACGGTGGGATAGTCTATTATGGTGGGAAAGGGGTTTAGCAGCTGAAAAATTGGGGGTGTGTCCTGTCTCTTTAAAGTGAACCACGGTGTAGGAGCCTGCTGGATCATTATTTTTGAAGGCTTGTGTGTGTTCATAGATTCTTTTTGATAGGGGTCGGGATGTTTGTCCCACATAGCCAGAGGAGCATTGGTTACATGGGATCCAGTATACTGTGTTTGAAGGGTTGTTTTGTTTCTTTGTTTGTGTTATGTTTATGTTGTGTGATTTGAATGCAGGGGCGTATTGGTGTTGGTTTAGGAATTTTCTGATAAAACTTTCTAGGGGAGGATAGTAAGGGAAGGGGATGTGTTTGATGGGGGGTTTGGGGTTGGTACTGTTTGGTTTTTTGTTGTGTT
>JAFIDM010000002.1:78266826-78287567 GCA_023159025.1 Thereuonema tuberculata | reverse complement strand
ATTAAATACCTTTGTATTCTTACTTTAGTTATTCTGCATTATTTATTTTCTGATTTATCCACTGACATGGTCTTGTATTGTAATCTCTATTTGTTTTGGTGTAAGATTTATTTACTGACCCCATGCAGAAAAGAAGCTAAAGGAAAACAGCCAAATCGGGTGTAGAACACCGCAAGATAAGGTTCTCCCTCTTGCCCTCGTCTCGACTAGACTGCCTGATGCTGAAGTCTTTTCCCCTCCTCATTCCTTAAGCAAACCCATCCCTTCTCCGCTCCTCAGCCAAACGCCGACTCCTCCCTCAGAATCCCTTTTCGTTCATTTTTTATTCCTAAACAAAATATTATTGTGGCTGGCTATTTTGTTTAGATTTTATCAGACGTTCTACTGAGCATAACACTCCCAATAATAACCCTTCCCTCACATGTATGCCTTGAATCCACAGCGGGGCATTCAGTACAAAAGAAAATGTAAGAAGGAAAAAAAAGAAACTGGATTGAAAGACATGACCATGAGCACAACAGGCAGGAGAAACAAGAAGGATCAATGAGACAATGGATGATCAAAGACCAGCGAGAGCGCTGGATGGACAGCCACATCCCTGTAACTAGGAGCAGCCGTTTTGAAGCCTGCTAGGCTATCTTCCTGGCGAATTTGAGCAGATTTCATGTCTTCCCAACAGAAAGAAAGCAGTCGTCCAATGGATCGAACGTTCCTGACCGCCTCATCGAAAAGAGTCTGCAGATTCCTTGGTCCTCTTGCCTTAAAGCATATGTTAGCATAAAACTGCAAGTGGATGGCAACCCTGCGCATACGATTCTGCTAACGAATTCCTCAGACATCCTTAGGGGTTGTGAGTATGGTGCAGCTTATCTTTTTTTCTTTTTTTGTAAAATTGTTGCAAATGAGCTCCGCAAAGGCAGCTCGAAAGCTTCAGAGCATGTATGTATGGTTTTAATTTTTAATTATAATATGTTATATTTTTTAACTTAATTTGTGTATTAGTTGTAACTTATTTCTTTACCATGAATTACTGAGCGCACATAAAAAATTTAAAAAGCAATGGACTGAAGGATTTTTTTTAAGAGAAAATTTTCCAACTCTGGCCTAAATTAGACTGAAAGGATAGTAATAATCAAATACTATTATACAAAAGCTCTTCTAAATGATGTCTGCTTTCTTCCTTAATTTAAAAATTTGAACTTCTAACCATCTCTGATGCCCTACCTTCATTCAGTTGATTGTTAACTATTAATAAGTGTATCAAGAATCATTGATATCAAAGAAACTGTTGGATTAATCCCATCCCTTTATCCTGTTTAACATTATCATTTTATTTTCAATTTCTCTTCTTAATTTCATATGATAAGCCTTCTCGTTCATATATTGATTCTCCTTTCATGAGCTTTGTCAATTATAACTATTCATGTTCAAAAGTGCATTATTCATTATAATCATTAAAAAAGTAAAATATTAATTACCATGACGAGGATTATTTTCTAATTTCCAGGCAACACCAGGTGACCGCAAATCCCATCCAAATATTGATCCATAAACTGTTGCATATGTCAAGACAGATTGTGATCCTATAAATATCAATTAAAAAAATATAACAAAATTAGAATTTACTAATATATTCTTCATCTGATTTTAATGTATCATCAAATTATTCAATACTACACTAATGCCATGTAATAAATTGAGCAGATACTTGAAATGCCTTAATGAAAAATTAAAACCTTCAAAATTTATTATTAGGGAAATTCATGCACATAGTTTATGAAATTATTATGTATCTTGTCTTCCTAATTTACTATCTTTATTCCATTAATATTTTGCAGGCAGTACATCCAGCTGTTGTGTATATCAAAGATTGTAGTTGACATTTTGAATTTTTAAAATAATATTCCACATAATTCATCATAAAATCATTTCAATAATTACAAATTTTGATTTATCTTAATAATGTTACAGCAAATGTCATGAGGTAATTACAATAATAAAGTGGTGCTGCCAAGTTTTCATCAATTGCTATCCTTGGTTTACAATTTTCATTATCCGTAGCTTTAATTTCTAATCGATCTTCATAAAACTGTAAATTACAATAGAAAACACCAGGATTAGAGGTTGGTGTTTTCTATTGTAATTTACAGTTTTACGTAGCTTTAATTATTTGTCTAGCTCAAGTCACCTTTTTATTGCTTTAAAACCTGACAATCAGAATTAAGGCACGATCATTTATTAAATAATGATGTGCAAGTTCTTGTTCTTTTCTATTCAACTCATTCCTTAAGTAACTGACTCATTTCCTTCCAATGGTCTAAATTTTGATGTGTAAAACTACTGCCATGCTGCACTTAATAAGTGTATGCTCAGTAAAATTTGTAAACTGTTCTGTATTCATTCTGTTGACTATTCTCCAAAATGCTGTTCTGCTGTAGACACAGTCATGATGGAGAGAGATACTAAGAGAATTTAAGCACATCCCAGCAAGGTTGGATTTTGAGATATCATATCACTACCTCAAAATGATATGTCATTGTTCTGTTTTCTTTGGTGAAGCTTATAGAAAAAGTTATATTAGCCTCACAGACTGAAATCCTAACCCTGCCTATGTGTCTGATTACATAAATTATGTAATCAGATTATGTTGCCATCTGATTACATTCAGATGGCAACATAAATTCAGTTTAAATAATTTGAGACAACAAGCTGTTTTTATAGTCATAGAATTGACTGAATTTGGAATTTAGATTATGTTTGCTTATAATTAAAACTTCAGATTTAGAGTATGTTTGCTTAAAATTAATACTTTAGATTTTTATGTTCCTTACTTTGATGTACACCTAAATACAATAAGTTTTTTTCCTCATCTTTCATAAATTTTAAATTGGGATGAAACTGACTGACTTTACTGAAGAAATGGTGGTAGTGTGTTTTTATTCAAGTAAATCATCATTTGTAATATTCATATTACCCTTTACGATATATTTATAATGTATTCATGTTCTAAGTAATGTCACTTTTTTTTTTATTGCCCTATATTTTTTTTTCCTTCCAAACTGTGCCACGATTTATCATACTTTATTTGCTGCAATTTTCTACTATAATCCCTTATTTATCCTATCTTATCATTAAGCTTCTTCGGATTAAATTGTTAGGAGACTGCTGATTTGTTTATAATCATGTAAAAATTATTTCTTTTATCTATTTGTTTTATTTTTTTTTTATTTTCTTCGTTTGGTCTGTGCCTTTTAAGTTTCTTTTACAGCTTGGGCATTTTCCCATGAAGCCAAAGTTACTTCTTGAGACAATTGAACTAGACTCTATATCTCTTTTGACTCTGTTACAATGTAGCATACTTATGCAAGTTTCGAGCGTGAGCCTCTGATTGGTTAATTTTGATTGTGAGTTCCAAAGAGAAACTGAAATATAAAAGGAAGACAATTTCGAGTTGCTGAGTGTGATCGCAGCTTTGCCGGGCTCCTAAGGGAGACCGTGCGGAAGCGAGGGAGACTCGCTGGGATGAGAACGTACGCTGTGCCCTGTGTGAGCATTTTGGATGCCCTAGCTGAGTGACTATTGTCATCGTGATCCCTTCGAATTGAGCTGACCGCCAAACTCGGCAACTCCAGAGAAACTTCTATAACTCGGTTCGGGACTTCAGAGAGGAGCCAGCCGGCCCTGCCTTGACAAATGGAGGATCGTTCGCTGACCATTGTTGACCACGCCGAATTTGGAGACCAAGCTCACCCACCGCTTACGTTCTTAGAGGCCAAGAAAGTGAACTCCTGTTTTTAGTGCTTCGTATAGAGATACAGCATTGTGCATATGAATCGCTGGTGATCGACAAACTGTAAGTAAACTTACTTGTGTTTTTATTTCGCTTTAGGGTTCGTCAAAGGAACTGACCCAGAGAACCTTGAAAACTGGCGAAATTACCGTATCATATCTTAAGTACCTGATAAAACTTTTTCAGCTTAAGATCAAACATTCTTCAGCTTAATTCTTTATTGGAACAAACTTTAGTTCAACTAAGAGTAAGAAATGAGCTGTGGTGAGAAAGCGGACTGCTACATAGACCTGAAGTTGTAGAACAGATTAACTTTTTAAAATTAAGCTTTATGATTTTTTTTTTTTATCTTGTCATTGATATTTATCTTGTGTATTTACTGATTTATCTGCCGTACATTTTACTTGTCACTGTTTTCAGTCGGTCTGTGTGATGTGGAGCCGCCCCATCTAAGCCTGTCGTTTCCCGCCCATTCCCTAATTCATTAAATTTAACTTATTTTTTTTTTCTTAGTTGTTCAGCTGTTTTCTTAACGAATAATTCCCCGAGTAGTTCTTTATTTATCAAGTGGTGTGGATTTTTTTTTCCTTTTTATTTCCACGTGTTTGCAATCTACTCACCAGAAAGGCTCGAATGGGAGATGAAACTTCCTTTTATTTTATATTAGTAATATCTATTTTAGTCTTGTGTAATTTACACTGTATTTTGCTATTGGATTACCTCTTAAAGATAGTTGTGTGTTTTGTCAAATCCCAGTCTCCAGTATTTCGAGATGTGATTTGCCTTCTTTCTTGTATTCACTTTCATTGATATTGTTTAATACATTTATCTTCAATTGAAACCGAGTGTGTTGTGTATTTTTTTATTCACCTTTGTCTAGAGTCGAGATAGGGGGTTTACTTGGGCCCAGCGCCACCTTTCTCGACGGCCTACAGGTGTGTTCATTTTCCATTGCTTTGACGCTATTCTGCTAATTAATTATTCATTTACCCTTTAAACTGTCACAGTAATTAATATAGAAAGTACAAAGATTCCTGATGTACTAGGCTACCCAGACCTTTAAAAGTGAGGTACGGAATGAAAAAATGCTCCTGTAATAGTAATTCAGTTGATATTTATTTTTCTCAAAATGCTGTAAATTTTTTGGATATAAGAAAAAATGCTATTTTTTACAGTTTTAACCTGTTAATATTGCTCTTCCATAGAGTTTGGTCTACTGTGGAATATTTCTGAGCATTAATTAATTCTTCTATAATATTTTGATAATCTATCGCATTTACAATTACTAAACGGCTCCTGTTATCTCAATGTAATAAGCTGATTTTTTTTTTATATAATAAATTGATCTGGAAAGGATATAAATTGATTCAGCAAATTACTACATGTCTTTTATCCTCCAATTGCATGCCAGTTCAAATATTTCTATTTTTGCCAAGAATCTTACATTATTATCACAGTTATTTTATTGAAACAATCAAATCTTTAAAACTATTTAAATGTTTCCCTGATGCATTATTGGAAACTTTCCATTAAAAATTTAAACTTTAAATCTTTGAAATTTAGAGAAGCCTGATATAGTAGGGAAGATATTGATTATCTTTCTTTGTAACAAAACAGCTTTGATAGTTTCTGGTGATTTGAGTGAATTTTTAAATTACACTGACATAACAAATACCTTAAAATGATGTTGCTTATGATAACGAGGTTTCAATGACTCCCTCAATACAAGGGTTAGGACATTTAAAATATCAACATCACATTAAATATCAATTTAATTGCTATCAAGTTTAAACTGAATCATGAATTCTTTTAAATTCAATTGATTAACATTATGTATTTTAATTCTCGGCAAAATATTACATATTTCCATGGTAAAAAAAGCTTTAACAATAGTTTGTAATTTTATACAATAATTATTACTGTATTTCCACAAAAAAAACCCACTGTAATTCCAGTCGTAACTAAGGACTACATTTATAGAAAAATGTTTGAATTTTCAAATGGTTACTAACAATTCTTTTGGAGATTAGCACTGATTGGTCGTGCACATCTACAGTTAACATTTGTTTTTTATTGAAAACACATTCTTTCATAATTAATGTAAATTCTAGAAACACTGAAATGTGACATAAACTAAATAGCTTTTTTCTTTTTTTTTTTTCAAACAGTTTATGATATGCACATTATTAGATGGCTGATTTAAAAAAGTATTGCATTTTACATAATATGGAGAATTGACACAGATAAAACTGAAATTTGGGACCTCATGTTATGGAGATATGCCTTCCTCCACCAATGATGCTGCTCAATATAATGACGAAAGTTATGTCAATCACTCGGCATTGTATTTTCCACTGAAGGAGGCTTCTGAATAGGTATTCCTAGGGGATTGTGTTTCTCCCATCTAAACAGACTTTCCATCAGGAGCCAGCGTATTGTCAAGTGGAACGTTGATAGTAAAAATTATACCTATTTCCAATACGAGGTGACTGATCTGAACCGGAGACATCGGCGTTTGTGCTGGGCCCAAGTTTCGCGCCAAAATATATATATATATATGTATATAATTGTAAAACCAAATGATCAGTTTCTTGTCAAACAATTTTCGATTAGAAATAAGATTAAACAAATTTAATTCTCGTCTAAGAGAACTTAAAATAAAGTTATTTCTTTGGAAGTCTTTGTTTCCACACTAAAAGTTTGCATAAAACATTGTTCTTTGATTTTATGAATTATACTAGCAAATATTAACACAATAGTCTTGTACGAGAAATATTTTTCCCTTGTGTATATAACGGCTTTCCAACCTTGTATGATCGAATAGGATTTTTCCTTTCCTTCCCTTTTCTTATAATAAATCACTTCTTTTGAACATAAGTGATTTTCTCTTCATAGATAATCACTCGCAATGAATCATTAAAGTTATAGTTTACGGAACAAAAGATAATTGTCTAATTGATATTAGATCTTTGTTTCCAAGGTATTTCCGTTGGAAATAAGCTTGTGAGAAACTTGGGATTTCCTGATGCGTCTCATTGTAGAATGAAACTTATTTAATTTCAGAGTTCGTTCACCCAATTTTCGTATACTGATGCTAACACCTCCTCCGGAAACATCAGATAAGCTTTTCCCTTTTTTCCTGTACTTGCTTCTAAACGGATGGGGTCTTGGGGTCGGTTTCTCAAATAGAATAAAGTTTTCCTTACAATTGTCGGCCTTGGTTTGTTCCCATCGGCGTAGTCTTGACTTTCCTGTTGGAATGGTCGATGGTGATGCACTTTATTCGGTGTTTCATGATGAAGGATTGGACGATTTAAAACCTGACGTATCCACACTTGGTTTATATCGTAGCACTGAATTCCACACATAATTCGTATCCTTGTTTCACCATAAGACGGCTAGTATTTCTTTCCCCAGGCATTTTTGCTTCCTTGAGCAGCGGGAGGATTTTCAAGACCTCAGGAGCCTTTCTCCCCGCCAACTGCTTTGGTCAACTCATGTATTACTCTCTGTAAAAGGTCCCCGGCCTTTCGTACAGGGTGGAACGGAGTCAGCCAAGAAGCTCGTCAGCTCCGCCGCTTCTCTAGTAATAATCCCGGGCTTCGCCTCGCCTCCGCTGTCGGCTCTTCCTTCCAACTTTGTCTCGAAAAACACTAAGTCTCGCCTTCGCCTTTTCTCGCCAAGAATAAGTTTCAGTTTTACAATTAACCAATGATACATTACAAAAATAATCACATGATTGGAGTTGTTTCCCTCCATCATGTATTCCGGAGAATTTCCTGTTTCTCACGAGAATCGAAACTTACTATCAAAGTCACATGATCTCATTCCACTGCGCACAGACTTTCTCACGTTTTCTTTTCTTAAAATTCACACAATAATATTTATCAATTAAAATGGATATATACAAAATAAATCACCATTAAATACAATGTAAATACTTTATAAATCCCAACAATACACATATATAATGAAAATGACTCACAATAAAACCAAATTTAAATATTTATCATTTATTTAAATTAAATTCGATTCAATTTCGACCTCTCACCCGTCACAGGTTGCCAAATAGCAACGTGACAGTATGAAGTGCCATATTTGATTTGAGAAGCATGAAACCACAGAAGGAGGAAGGCCATTGGGGAGGCATCAGGTGATTTAACACTTTAAGGATGGCTGAGCTGTAGACACAGTCTACATAGAGCACATATATATTGTGCTCTAGAGGCCAGTTGCGGCTTTTTGACACAACAAACTGGGGAGGAGAGAACAGCTGTGGTATACTAGCTAAATTTCAAAAATTTGAAAAATTGTATATTTTTCCTCTTTTTTTGAGTCCCACATAGAAAGACTTGCTCACAATACTGTCCTTTAAAGGTTAATGAGAATAAATATAAAGAGAATGACATGAATCCAGGTCTCATGTGCCTTTTGCTTGTACTGGACTAAGGAGCGTGCAATATGGCTGGATGCATTGTCCATGTGAATGTTTGCAAATGCAGCATCAATGCCGTAAAGCAGTGGAACATTTGTGCCATAGATTGGTTTCCATCACAGTCTCTTGGAAGTATGCAGCATTTATTTTGGCATTAGCAGCCACGAACACAGAATCCTTCAACAATCATGAAGCCTTTAGAGAATTTCTCTTTGCATTCCTGCATGAAGTCGTCCTTTCTCTCCAAATCACCCTGGTAGGCTCGCATTGTCCAAATGCTTCATCTGATGTCATCAAGTGCTGCCAGTAATAAAGTGTAAGGTACAGTTTTCTTGCATTGGCAAAGCTTTCCTGGATTTGCTGTTCAACGAATTTCTAACCACATGCTTTGTGGACCCTGTATGTGCCGTGGTTATTTGAGATCACACGTTTCATGGTCCATTGTAATGTTCCTAACATGTTGGCCATGTAATATTAGGTGGCAGGGTTCTCCCGTGTGACAAATCACCCTGCTATGTCATTTTGTAGCAGGTATTCAGCTGACTTGTCTGTGTCGTCAGGTTCCTATTTTGGCATAACTTTGACCCGGGGTTGAATTGATGGTTTTGGCAGATTATGTAGCTAATAGCACCCCTACTGACCACCAAACCTTTGTCGCAGCACCCGTTTTGCTCTCTCATTGTAAGCTATTTTGACATCGGAAAGAGTACAGATGTATCCTTCCCAGAGGTGTTCATGAAGCAAAAAAAGGTGTTCTTTTCAAAGACATTATTCAGTCTATAAAACATATAACATATCACCATTATAAAATAATAGCGTCTGCTTTGGGGCTACTCTGAAGTCTTTTCAATGTTACCTACCTCAACTCGCAAATAGTAATTTCTGTGCCAATCTGTTTTAATTAAGTAGCCTATTCACATTTACATTGGACTTAAATTAGTTCATATTAATTGGTTCTCAGAAAACCTCAGAAACAGTAAGCAATGAACAAAGAATAATATTTCATCAAACATCTAGAAAACATGGGAAAGGTACATGAATACTGAGTTCCACCTGGTTGTTAAAAATATTCAAGTACAATATTAAGGAAAAAGTGAATTATGTAGAAACGTAATTGTTTAATAAACAAAACAACTTCAACAAGGTCTATTTATCTATTAGGTTGGAAACTCTAAAATGTTGGTTTGGTTAATAACCATTTCTAGGGAGGCAATTAAAGCATGCTTTAGATATGTAGTTATGTCGGTTGAAGGATCACCCCTACTGTATTTATCATCGACTGGTCATGAGGTTCTTTCTGTATTCATGAAATTCATGTATTCTGCATTCATGATCGAGTATTATCCATATCAAAGTTTACGAGAGTAACTAGGTATTTCTCACACAACAATTTTACACCGCCCAGAAGAATTTGGCAAAGTATAAAAGATGGACAAGTGAGTAGCCCATGAACTCACAGAAAGAAACAAGGCTACGAGTTACACAATTTGTTCTTCCCTCCATCTTCATGAAGAAAAAGAGCCTTTCTTGGACAGAACTGTAACCTGTGAAGAAAAGTGGATAATGTACAACAATAGGAAGCATTCATCATCTAGGCTGGATAAGAACGTGCCACCGGCAGCAACTCCTAAATCATCTCTTCACCCACAAAAAATTCTTTTGACTGTTTGGTTGTCCTCAGCTGGAATTATTCATTAGGACTTTCTTCCGCAGGAACAAACCATTACATCAGAGGTATACATTCAGTGAAATGCAGCAGAAGATAGGAAAGATACAGCCTACACTGGTCAATCCAAAAGGTCCCAATTTTGCTTCATGATAATGCAAAACCACATTCAGCAGAACACATCCTCAAGAAATTTCACGAATTTGGATATGAGATTCTACCTCATCCATCTTATTCACTGGATCTTTCGCCAGCAGATTTTCACCTATTCAGACATATGGAGAACTTTCTGAAGGGCAGGAGATACCTCCAACATTTTAGGGCTTCCAACCTAATATGTTTAAAAACTGCATATTTACATAACTTTTGATAACAAAAGTGTTTTGCAAATTAAAACTTCTATTAGCAATGCCTCAATCAAACGTGTGCTATTTTTAACTATAGTGCTCCCAGTATAATATCAGCTGTGGTTACCAGATTGTGTTTTAATAGAATTAGAACGATTATACAATCCATACTTTAATGCAGGAAAGTTTGGAAAAAATAAAGTATATGATTTACCTTCATGTTTACTTAAATATTCATTTTTCTTTTTAATTTTTATTTTTTATGATTAAACGTCAGTCATGTAGATACGATTTGTAACGTTTATTTCTAGTCACTTATTGTATGTTGATGGTGTGAAAGCACAGCTATCTTCATTTGCTTTTACCATCACAACAAACAGAGTGCCGATGCTAATCCTAACCAGATGCTAATCCTAACCACGTGGCAGCAGATAGTCTTTCCGTAACTTTTTCGAACGACAGTAATACTCTCTTCTGCAATTTCTCCTTCTCAAAATATGATTTTACATTAACAATAACTTCTTTTGTATGACTTCTTAAAACTTTCCCTTATCCTATTTTGTCCATGATGGAAACCAACAAGAGTCCCTACAATGATAGATAAGGTCACAGCTATGGCTATTCCAGGAGGACTACATATAATTTTATTTAAATATATAACATAATTTAAGACTTCTTAACTTAAGACATAACTTAAGACTTTAAAAAGCCTTTTTTTCTTCTTTTTTTTTATGTATAACTTTAAAGAAGCTCCTAATTATTTTTGTTTGATTAATTTCGGATGGAATACTTAATGTTTCTGTAATTTAAACTTATATCAAAAATACTCTGACCAGAGTAAAGTGTACATTTTATATAGAATTAAATTTTACATATACAGGCTAATTCAAAATTTCCTGTACAAACTTTAAATGTAGATCAGGAATACAAAAACAAACCGTATTCATAGTGGAATGTATGTCCTCAAACGCCAAATG
The DNA here is from genome assembly GCA_023159025.1 of Thereuonema tuberculata. NCBI lineage: Eukaryota > Metazoa > Arthropoda > Chilopoda > Scutigeromorpha > Scutigeridae > Thereuonema > Thereuonema tuberculata. The sequence continues at coordinate 78,276,352 of JAFIDM010000002.1, read as the reverse complement.
TGCTAAAAGGTACACTAAGGTTCAGAAATAAAGATAACAAGTAAGGTAGAGAACATATGTTTACAATATGACAGTAAAGCATACACTTATAGGTTCACAGTAGATGCTCAAAGTTCCTCCTACCAACAGTAACACAAGCCTCATGACATCGATGCATGGATTGCCGAACATATGAATAAATGAGAGGCTTTTCGCAGACACATCCAGCTGCTCAGTGTCTCTTGCGATGAGGTCAGTGTCAGAGACAATGAGAATCTCGTAGATGATGCCTTTCAGGTAACCCCAGAGGAAGAAATCAATGAAGGACAAGTCAGGTGATTGTGGTGGTCAAGCAAATGTACTTGTACACGGATTTGCGTTCAATTTGATGGAAAACGTTTCCTCCTTGGCAGGTGTGTGCATCCATAGTTGACGACCACAATCATGTCTGTTTCCATTGAATGATTCAGTTTCACACAATCTCTGGTGCAAACACGCAAATATGCAATGATTGGCCTCACTTCTGTTGGGTAACAGTTCACGATACAATCATACAGTAGCTCATCCGTTTCTGTTCACTGTCCCATAGGCAAGGTGCATATCTGCCCTCTGGGCATTAGTGAGGCGATACATCCTATTCGTACAAAGTAAACGTCTCATATGACGATGGCTCACACTGCCCAAATAATGTGCTGCCAAACAGCGCCCTCTAGAACCCTCAGATGGCATTTGTGGACAAACATTCTACTATCAATCAGTTTGTTTTTGTATTCTTGACCTACCTTTAAAGTTTGTAAAGGGAATTTTGAATCGCCCTGTATACAACAAAACTTACAAACTGGATATTAGTGTCTTTTCTCAAAACAGGGGATCTGAATTGGTAAAAACCTACTGTTTTGTCCATTTTATCAAAAAGTTCAAATTTGTTGACCAGTATGTAATTAACAAGAAGCACTGGTACTGTCTGGTCAATTACTTTGCATTTACCCTTAGAAATATTTTTTCCCCTTCTGAATTTCTAATAAAGTAATCTTGTAAATTACCTGTATCAAAATAATTCATATCAACAACACATCCATCTTCTTGAGGATCTAAATTCCTTGTATACTGAACACTTGTTTTTGGTGTATTTAACTCATACCTAATAGGGGAACAATAATATAAAATGAATAATAATTAAAATAAAAACAAAGCATTCTGCTGAAATAAGATTATTTTTAATCATAAATTTTTTACGAATAAAATTATTGTTTGTAAGGAATATATTCACATGCATGTAGTCATTCGGCATTTACAAATAGCGTAAAGAACTACAGATTAAAAATGAGATCTGTTTTAAAAGACTGTCACATCATGCTAAGTCTATACCAAAATTAGCCATTAATTTTGTTGTGGTGACAATTAAATAAAGAATGGGAAGACAAAAAAAAGACTAATTTATTTTAAAAATTAGCAAATATTATAATTTTATTATTGTTGATATCAGATTCAATTATACTCAAGTCCCTTTGTGCATGCTTGACATTTATAATGACACTTACAGTACTCATGTGCTAATCAGAGTTGGTAGCAAATGTTACCAGGAGGCCCTAGGTATTGTATGATAATAAAATAAAACACAACTTTTACAAACAAACTTTCCTCGATTTAATGTGAGCAAATTTAGAGATAATACTAGACATATCAATTTCTCTTAAGTAAATTACATTCAATGTTCATTAAGATGAGGTCACTTAGACGATCTTGTCCCATCATGTTCCTTAACTCACTTTTTACACGCTTTAATGTTGAAAAAGAATGTTCTCCGCTACAGTTAGTAATCATTAAAGACAAGTAAATTCGTAAGACTATTTCTACATTTGGGAAACACAACTGTAACAAATTTTCCATTATGAGTTTATAAAATTGCAGTTCAAGAGCCTCACGCTTTTCGTTGTTATGAGCAGCAGTCACATTAGTTTTAAGAAGTTCAGCGAACTGCACAAGTTCATTGCCTAGGCTTTTTTCCAAATCCTTTTGATAAGCACTGACAATATTTGAAGTTCTTTTCAAGATCTCTTTGCTGTAAGATTTTAACTGCCGAAGTATTCCAAATACACCAGTCACTCTATGGTTCGCTTCCATGCATTTAGCTAAGGCAGACAGTAAATTATCAATTATGACAATAAACACCTGACTTTCAAATTTTTGTTCTGGTGTTTGATTTTCTATAACTTCATCGAGCATAGTTGAGCTACTGAAATCGTCGTACTTAGTATTTCGCTTGTGTCATCTTGAAGTTTGTTGCTGATAGACCATCAGGATTCTGGCTTTGGCCTCAATATCTGAAAAATGTAGGCTGCATTGCTTGAACGTACCCGTGTAACGATTCATAAAGGACATATCCCATGTTAAGGTCTTGATCAGGTGATTGTAATGAAGTGCTAGTTGCTTGCATGTGTTCTAGAATTGTGTTCCATAAAACGGTCGTTATTCCAGTTTCCACCATACTCATCTTCGAAATTAGTCCGTATACACTCTACTTTTTGATCCAAGTTATTTGAGATGTCATCCAAAACTTGTTTGATAGTGGTAAAACCACATAATAGTGCCTTTGTCGCATCAGCTCGCACAGACCACTGGTGTCCGACAGTCTCTTCAAAGTCGGGAGTTTAGAACCTGTATCTTCCAGTGCTTTTGTAAGAAGGCCCATCGATAGGTAGAAGTGGAGAAGAATGTATAGAGGCTTTCAACAAAATCGAAAAAAATGGATACTTCTTTACAACATTCTGCAGCACACTTAGCAACCAAATTCAGTGAATGTGCAAAGCAGGGAATATACTCTGCATACCTATTTATCTCCTTAATGCGTGCTTGTAACCTGTGGTTATTTCCCTCTCATGTTGCTGGCATTGTCATAGCTTTGACCACGACAGTCTTTGATATCAATGCCATTTTTCTTTAAAAAATCAAGTAAACTTTTGGTGAGTTGTTCTGCAGTATGATCTTCCATATCCAAGAACTTCACAAACCTTTCCACTGGTCCACATGGTAAGACATAGCGCACTGTTAGAGTGAGTTGGTCCACATGCGAAATGTCTGGAGTCCAGTGATACTGAATAGTACTTGCATTTCTTAATTTCGCAAATAATATGATCCAGTAAGCTTGATCCAATTAGATGAATAAATTTCTCGGCATGTTATTTTTGATAAGTATGATATATGTCCCTTTCCTTTATTTGCATAGGTATCTATATGCTAAGCCAGAAAAATGTCAAACTTGGCTGTTAATTCCAACAAACCTAGATAATTTCCATTATGAGGTGAACCAATAGCTTCATCACTACCCCCGAAATGCAAGACCTTATTCTGCTAAAAATTGGATAACTGAAGTAATTCGCTCTAAAAGTGCTCACCAATATTTTTGTTCGGCCTCAATTTGGCTTAGAAGTTGAGAATCAACACGCGCATCCTTGTTTTTGCAAACCAACAGCGAAATTATTACTTTTCTATGGGAGGTGCTTTCTTCATGTCTTTTCAATAAATTATTTGCGTTTTTCCTTCTTTCATAAACCGTGACGAATAGCCTGAATCAGTAACTTTGTAAACAAAACATAAAAGTTTTCATTTAGTTTCTGAATAACACAAACAATCTCTCACGTGACTTTTTGTTTGTTGGTTTATGTGTGTATGTGAAAAATGATTTTTGACAAATTCATAAATTAATTTCTTTATCGTATGTTTTTATTGAAGACAAGAAATCACTGTTCATATGTTGCACTTCGCTACTTCCTTTCGCAATCTAATAATCTCGATTGAAGTTGCTCAGCTATTCACCAATATCGTCGGAGTACATTTTACTTTCATTTTGCTTTTGGCTTGCAGAAGATGTTGCTACATTGGAAACACGTGCTGTGCTTTCTGCCTCTATTTGGCTTGAAGATGATATGGCTAACTTGGGAGGACTTGGTGTACATTCGACTTCAGTTTGACTTTTGGAAAATGTGGCTAAATCGTGAAGAGTTGTAGATCTTATTGGTAACATTGGTAATGATGATTCTTCTATAGCACTGCCTTCATCTACTACACAGTGAGATGCGACTTCTGCATTTTCTGCTTCGATTTTTTCGGATTCAGCACCATCACGCACGACATTAAAAAATTCAGACAGCTTGCGAGGTTTTGATATAACATCTTGGTTCTTTATTTCCTTTTCATCTTTTGCTGAAAAGAACCAGAAGCGTAATGTCAACTCGTATCTCTGGCTCTGTGCTCATGTTGAATATCTCGATCTGGATAGAAGAGAAAAATGAATAAAAATGTATGAAATTAAATTTTAAAGTTGTAATTTTGGTTAAAAAGGAGAATCCAGCACAAGCCTTCGATGAACTTTTCTTTTCCAAGTTTTGACGTCAGAGGTGTGTTTGCACTATATTCAAAATGGCGGACTTGCTAAAAGGGGCAACTATAAAAAACACATAATTTCGCTTACCTTATGTTTCTTTGTAGGCCGTGTCTGGAGGATAAACTGTTGCAATGGACTTCAGAAATGATGCAAACATCTCCTTGAAGTTCGACTGAAATTGGCGACGCCACATGAATTCCGCCAGGTAACTATCGAATTGGTCGACACATTGTCTTCCATAATCCATTCATTCGTGGTGTTTTTCACCCATAAATACGTAATCATTAACCCTTCACTCATACTCAAGTTACTCTTATCAAACCATGTACCCCTGCGCAGAGATCTTCGCACATAATGTCTTTTATCCCTAACTTTCACACGACAGACCCAGCTATATCCATCAATCCCATCCATTCTTTCAGTCAAACTCAAGTTCTGCCCAAATTTCGGACACTTATACTGATTAGCAATTAAACCAACATCCTTACAAAAATCGATCACATCTTTCTTACATGCATCTCTCAACCATCCAAGATAAATAAAATCACATTTTCCCTCAGACAACCTTTCAGAAGCATCCATTTTGGCAGCATCAAAAACACAAATCTCGAACCGCTTGAAAAAGAATGAAAAACATACGACCGGAAAAACACGTGTTCTGAAAACCATGTGGTCTATCGCTCCACAATGACGCAACTGCAAACCAGCACCAAAGCACATATCCTTACGAAGCATCTCATTGGCTTGTGCCGCATTCTCTGCTTTAACCATAATTTTAATGCAAGAAATATAAAATGACCCCAATTAAACAAAAAGTAATTTAGGAATTCCAAAATATAACAAAATATGGTAATATTTTACGAAATCTCACCTTCAAAATTAAAAAAAAGGCTTAACGTGCGTGGAATGAAATTAAGAAAAATAGAAATAAATTAAAAGCACTTACTTACAAAATAGTTGAGAGAATTATATATGGTAATAATCCGACAGTTTCGGAATACTGTGCGTATTCCTTCATCAGGGACGGCACAAACATATAGAACATACAGACAAACATTTAGGACGATATGATGAGGGAAGGTATGTTGAAAGTGAGGGAAATAAGAGGATTAAGAGAGTTTAGCAATAGTGACGAGCGTTTTGCCCGCCAGTTATTGGGCTGTAAGCTATAAGCTGAATTATATAGAAAGATTCAGCTAGGAGACGGTGGGAAAGTCTATTATGGTGGGAAAGGGGTTTAGCAGCTAAGAAGTTGGGGGTGTGTCCTGTCTCTTTAAAGTGAGTAACAGTGTATGAGCCTGCCGGATCTGTGTTTTTGAAGGCCTGTTTGTGTTCTTCGATGCATGTGGATAGGGGCCGGGATGTTTGTTCCACGTAGCCTGAGGAGCATTGGCCACATGGGATCCAGTATACTGTGTTGGAAGGGTTATTAGGTTTATTTGTTTGTGTTATGTTTACGTTGTGTGATTTGAAGGCAGGGGCATATTGGTGCTGGTGGAGGAATTTTTTGATGAAGCTCTCGAGGGGGGGATAGTCAGGGAAGGGGATGTATTTGACAGGGGGTTTGGGGTTGGTATTGTTGGATTTTTTATTGAGTTTATGTGTTAGGATGTTGAGGCGGCTGTGAAACAACTGGGAGGGGTAGTTATGAAGATTTAGTATGGAGTGTATAGTTTTAAGTTCAGTGTGTAGGGCGGGTTTTGTGGAGCATGTTTTAAGTGCTCTGCGTATAAGGAAATCTATTGTATTAATTTTGTATGTATGGAGCGTGTTTGAATTATAATGTATGTATCTGTTTGAGCAGATGGGTTTTCTGTAAACAGTGGTTTGTATGGATTTGTTTGTACTATTGTAGGAGATGTTCCTGCTCAAACAGGTACATACACTATTACTCACTTTAAAGAGACAGGACACCCCCCCCAACTTCTCAGCTGCTAAACCCCTTTCCCACCATAATAGACTTTCCCACCGTCTCCTAGCTGAATCTTTCTATATAATTCAGCTTAAAGCTTACAACCCAATAACCGGCGGGCAAAACGCCCGTCACTACTGCTAAACTCTCTTAATCCTCTTATTTCCCTCACTTTCAACATACCTTCCCTCATCATGTCGTCCTAAATGTTTGTCTGTATGTCCTATATGTTTGTGCCGTCCCTCATGAAGAAATATGCACAGTATTCCGAAACTGTCGGATTATTACCATATATAATTCCCTCAACTATTTTGTAAGTAAGTGCGTTTTATTTATTTCTATTTTTCTTTAATGCAAAATTAAAGATATTTTTTTTTTCTTTTTGCATGAAAAACATTCATTAATCCATACTAGGAATAAAAGCAATGGAAAAATGTGGTTTGGTGCTGTAGTTTTTAAGAAAATAAGAGATATATTATAGACAATGTAACCTAATGCTAAGTAAAAGAGAAATTTCCTTCTTAATTTTAATATAAATTTCAAGGCAATCTATTATTTTTAATTTCGCACCATATCTTGATGATTTTTCTCAAAATTTCAATAATTTCTTACAATTTTTCAGTAATTTCATTATTTTTACTTATAATATTTCCCTTAGCAAAACCAGTTTCTCATTTTCAAATGATATCTGAAAAGCGCTACAGATTCTGTCTTCATCAACTCCCAAAGACGCTTAAATCTCATGCTTCGAAAATGTGCATCTGCCCTCACCACTAAAAAGTTCCAATTAAATGGGTAAATTTCTGAAAAATTAGAAAATGAATCCAGAATTTTCCAATGCTTTTATTCCCATCCTGTATTAAGGAATCATTTTCTTTCAAAAAAAAAATTAACCCTAATTCCACAGGTGAGATTTCGTAAAAAACTACCCAAACTATAATTTAAACAAAGAAAAAAAAAAAGAATAGTATGCAGAGATCCGCGCACTCTTCACAATGACATCCAAATCAATGTACTACCTAAAGGCGTTTCCACGCTACACTAATTTATAACTTTACACATAGCAAATTTGTAACAATCATGCGCATGCGGTGGTACAATGATGTCACATGCAAAACAAATAGACTCTTTCACGTCATTAGAAACTAATAGAAACGACACACAAAAGAATAAGCCGGCATTTCACATCACGGGGTGCACAAATATTCATATAGTATGGATACCTTGCTAATATAAACTGTAAACTATAAGTAAATATAAAAATATGTCAAATAAACATACCTTGAACGATGATACAGTCTCGGAAGTTTGATAGTTATTTACATGTTTGACGATGAAAAAAATTTCGGACAAAGATGACCCAGCACACAGTCAAAAGACGCTCACTACCGCTCACTCGGCAATGCAATGAATGCGTGCTATGTCACAACTTCTAACCATGTCACCAGAGTGCAGCACATAGGCTGGCAACGCACTTGCAGCAGACTTGTAATCGAAACCACAGGAATTTTGGGATTCTCCCTTTTATTGCTTGCCTCTGGCAGTGTACTGATCGGCTTCTATTGTGTGGTTTTGCCCAGGGCTTTTTGATCAACACACAAAAAATGGATTCTCTTATATTTTGGGAATCAAGTGAAGACCCTTCCGGGTCCCATAATTGACTTCTCCCCCTTTCTCCCCTCAAATTCCTGTGGTGTGGGTTGCAAGTCCCCACTTTTGGCTGCAAGTGTGCGGGCAGCCTTACTGAACTTTTCTGCTTTAGGTGCGGGGCCCGTAGCATTTGCTACTTCTGCTATCTGGCCCTGGTGCTAATTACACTGGTCTGCATGAAAATCGGTCCTGTCGCCATTCCTGCTGATTCTTTTGTAAAATGATCTCTTGAATCCAAATATAACCCCTGTTTTCCCCCATCACCCACCATTTTCGTGAGAGGCCCCTCCTAACTATTTTTATCACTTTTCGATAATTTGGAGGACGAAAAGGATTATTTTAGCCTTTACATTTCTTCTGAGGGGCTAGAGAGGTGAATAGTTCTAAAACATGAACATTTGAATCAGGGAGGTAGATTTGGGGGGGGGGGGATTTGCCCCCCTTAAATTGTATAAAAATCATTAAAAATGATCGATTCTTCCGGTATTTTTGCCAATTTTCAACTTATTTTCTACATATTCCAGCTTCCTCCCCCAAACACCCCCAAATAATAAAAATATATAGCAACAGTTCGGAAGAGTCACTGTACCATGCTGGCGCTCTCAATACCTCGTGCGCACAGGTTTGCACAGGAAGTTTCATGCTTTGACAATTTGTCAGTATTCTAGGTGGGGATTCTGTGTTCCCAAGTTGTTTAAATTATATAAAACGGTAGACTTTTTTTACTCCGGCTTTTTCCAAGTGATTTACAGTATGTGAGTGTGAGTTGTGATTAATATCGAGCATTGATTTACTGTTTAATTATGCCATGCAAGTGTAAAATCATCCTAATAGCTTCTGCTATGTTTGAGGGAATTGACTTTAAAAGCGCAACGAAAACCCCTTTCTCCGCTTATTAAAACTGCTGATGAATTTTCCTTTGATTGCCAAGTTGGCGATCAGGACAAGGATTGGGCTCCAACAGTTTGCTGCACTACTTGTTACAGTAGCTTGACCAAATGACTCAAAGGTACCCGTAAATCAATGCCATTTGCTGTGCCATGGTGTGGCACGAACTTCGCTGTCATCTCACAGATTGTTACTTGTCTATGATTTCCACCGTAGGGGTCTCTAGCAAAAGTAAGCATACAACTCAGTATCCTAATATTCCTTCAGCTCTAAGATCAGTTCCTCACAATGAATCTTTGCCAATCCCAGTGCCCCCAAACACCTATACTCTTAAAGCCAGAAATGGATTTGAAATACTTTGAGCCACAGCCTGGACCATCAAATGATACATTCACCGATGATGAAGAGTGCTCATATGATTCAACTTATCGACAACCTCACCTCGTTACTCAGTTGGAATTGAATGATCTCATCAGGGATTTGGAGTGACCTAAGAGTAAAGCTCAACTTCTTGGATCTCGACTTCAGCAGTGGAATCTCTTAGAAAAGGACATACAAATCTCTTCTTACAGGACCAGGCAGTCAACCCTGAAATTACTTTTTTCGGAAGATGAAGCCTTTTTATTTATGCGCGAGGTATTGAGAGCGCCAGCATGGTACAGTGACTCTTCCGAACTGTTGCTATGTATTTTTATTATTGTTGCTATATATTT
>JAFIDM010000002.1:78238340-78266726 GCA_023159025.1 Thereuonema tuberculata | reverse complement strand
CCCCCCCCCCAATCTACCTCCTTGCTACAAATGTTTATGTTTTAGAACTTTTCACCTATCTAGCCCCTCTGAAGAAGAGTAAAGGCTAAAATAATCCTTTTCATCCCTCCAAATTATCCAGGCCGGGGATAGTCATTGGACTGTACCCGGGAGCTTCGGGATGTAAGCAACCTGGCGGGTCCACGGGTGGTGGATAGTGGAAATCTTCGTCTCCGCGGGGTCCGAGGACACTGTGTGAGGCGAAGCAGTGCTCTGCACCCCGAACCAGACTCCCCCCAATCTAAGGTGTTAAGCGGACCGTGCCGATGGATGGATAGCACTGGGGTTATAGTGTCTTCAACGGTGCCTCTAGGAAACCAGGCCGAATCCTGGAGTAAATAAAAAAAAAAAATGGCCTTCCCTGCGAATGGGGGCTCTTCGCAGGGTGACGTTTGCTTCCCCCATAATAATGGAGGGCTCTGAAGAAGAGAACTTCAAAGACATCCCCATCTAGGGTACTAACCAGGAAGTTAACTTCCACGAAACTTCAGAAGAGGGACGGTATACACCGAAACCTCCAGAGGAAAAGTGGAATGGATCAGGAATTTCCTGAACACTTTCTATGTTTCTGTCCAGCTTTAGCTAGGAACAGATGGGAGATCTTTGGTAAGATTTCGTCTTACCATTGAAAATATCTCCACTTTTAATTAAGGTCATTTTATTTTTCTGTAAATCTACAGGACTCTTTATGACCACAGAAACTCAACCTTATGTTGAAGAATAATCATTGACGATGTCAATGTTTTATGAGGGGACACAATGGACCCAAAAAATGTGGTCTGAGTGACAAAACGGCAAATAGCCGACCCTCAGTATATCCTTATCCTTATCCCTCCAAATTATCGAAAAGTGATAAAAATAGATGGAGGAGGGGCCGACCCCAAAAACAGTGGGTGATGGGGGAAAACAGGGGTTATATTCGGATTTAAGAGATCATTTTACATAAGAATCAGGAGGACTGGTTTAAGGGCTCAAAAACATTTTTTTTTTTTTGCAGATCAGTGTTATTTCTGTTACAACAAGAGTTCCAAAACAACCTTTATTTTCCTGCAGATGGTTTTTGATTTTTAATAATAAAAAAAGTAACTAAACAGATAAAAAAAGTTTTCCTTTTTAAATGTAAAAAAAAATTAACTAAAGAGCTACGTATAAATAAGAGACCACTATACTACTTTTCTGTAAATTTGAAAATTCTGCAATTCAGACAATTAGAATTGAAGTTCCAGGTGTCCAAGAAATAATGTGAGGTGCATGAGGTTGATAAATATTAAGCCCATCAGTCTCAGTAGGCTTATGGGTCACGCGGAATGCAATTAGGAGGAAAAAGTTTCTAGTTCACATAATCACTACCAGGGGACATGTGGAGCTGCTGTCTGCTAAAAGCCCTATATGGACAGGTTGTGTTGTCACAGCCTATGTCACAGTTCAAACAGCCTGTTGCTAGGCTCCATTGCTAGGGTTTTAGCAGTGAAATTAGTTACGACCAAGCAGGTGTTTATCTTGGTTTTTCTTTGAGAAAAGACCTCAAAAAACCTCCGTAAAAAAGTCTTTCCTTCAGATTTTCCATAAGAATATCAGGAAATAAATAATTTACTGAAAACCTTGAAATATCAGATGACTATAATTAAACATTTAAGAGCCTTCTGTAGCTCAATCTAATAATCAGAATGTCATCAAATTCAGTAACGAGACTAATTAAGACATGAGAAGTAGAAAGCCATGAAACAAAATTAATAAAAAAAGTTGCTAATATGGAGAAGATGATGTTATTGTAGCCCACGAAGAAGTCATTTGAAGAAAATAAAGTTGACTACCTGTAGGCTTAACGTGCATGGAATGAAATAAAGAAAAATAGAAATAAATAAAACGCACTTACTTGAGTAAGTGCGTTTTATTTATTTCTATTTTTCTTTTCTTGACTACCTGTGTTGCTGAAATCATAAGATCTGTAAATTAGTAAATGGAAAGAATCACAAACACACACTTATTAATAGTAGTAAATCAACCTTACCATTCAGTTGCCACTCTTCATGAATTAGAACCCGACAGAACTTGAATAAAGATCTTCTGTGAAAGCTAATCTGTCAAACTTTGATCTAACAACCAGAATATCACCAAATTTGGTAGGGAGGCTAATTAGGGCATGGGAAACTGAATTCAGCAAAAAAACTTAGTTCAAAACGTCGCCAATATGGAGAATATGGTGCTGTACGATGTAATAAAAAGTGTGAAAATGGAACAGACAAATGAATAGCAAAGAAGAAACTGAATGAATGATTCCTAATTCAGCTTAATGGGTCAGCTAATGAAGCTAGATCAATGATTCGGAAGTTTGAAGAAACAGGATCTTTTCTGGCCAGTACGGAGATCAACGGTGCTTGGCCTTGGAAAATTCGTTGGGAAGATGTAGCCCATTTTATTTGAATGGGACTAAAAACTCTCGAAATTGTAAAATTTAGGCTTTTGAACCACCTCTTCTGCTCTAGGAACTCCCATTACATTCACCAAAAATTACTGTTTGGTGGGGCATCACAGCAGATTTTGTAAGTGCCAATCTTTTTAGAGGACATCGCTTTGACAGGATTAGTAACCTATTCTGTAACCAGGAAACATTGAGATAAGTTGAACACTTTCATTATTCCACAACTTCAACAACAATGTCTAGATGACACCATTAATACAAATTGAAGCACCTCTCCACATTGCACGACCACTACAGCAGCTTCTACATCATCATTTCATAGAAGACAGAGTGATTAGTCACTTGGTCACCTTGCTCCCCTGATATTTCTCCATTCAGTTTTAATCGGGGTTATCTAAAGGCTAATGTATTGTGACACTGTCTCAAACTTGGCAGCCTTAAAGGACAACGTAGGAAGGACAGTGACAGACATTCCACATGTTATGTTCTGCAGTTGAGAATGATGTGTGAACAGTGCCCTCGTTAAACCTCTGCTGAAGGAATGAACTTGAGTTTGGTTACAGGCTTTTGATAACACTTTCACTCTACTAATTTTCAGAATTATTGTGCTAAATTAAATTGATATTAAATGTTTTATTCTTCCTCTTATTCTTCTTCTTTCGAGTTTGGCCTACTATGGACCACGGGAAACAATTGACTAGATGAATAGTCTTTTCCTCTCCTCCCAGTATTTCATTCTCTCACTCTGCTTCTGCCTTCTATCATCTGACCAGATTACCTTGGTCCTCGTAGTTTGTTTACCCTGGAACCCCTTGAATCCATTAACCCTCATTCTAAACATTTTCCTATTCCAGATCTCTTCTGAATTAATCCCAACTTGTTCCATGTCTCTTCTAGTTTAAGTTGATGATATAGTCGAAGATCTTCTTTGTCAATCTAGATTCGCTCATTCTTACGAGGTGACCATAAAATATCAGTCTTCTCTTATGTATCGTGTCTGTAATCTTTTCCACTCGTTTGTATAAATCCACATTTTTCTTCTTCCTCCATGTACCATCCTCTCTTTTTTCTGGTCCGAGTATCTTCCTTAAAATTTTCTTTCTCTCTTTTCAAGTTCCTGTATTTCCCCTTTTTTGTTTAAAATTAGGCACTCTGAACTGTAGATTCCTTCCGGCTTGACAACCGTGGTATAGTGTCTGAGTTTTGCATTGTGAGAGAGCTTTTTTGTTATATATATTTTGTCCTAACCTGTATGCCAGTTCCAACTTACTGATGCGTCCTTTGATTGCTTCTTTATCAAGACCATTTGGCTGGATCCATTCTCCTAGATACTTAAATTTGTCAGTTCTTTTAACCTTTCCATATCTTGTATTCAGATGTGTTTGTCTGTTATGTTTATATTCCATGTATTCAGTTTTCTAATATGAGATCTTGAGTCCTGTTTTTTCTGCGATCTCGTGCAATTTTTCAAGCATTATCTTGGCATTTTCCCTCTTATCTGTTAACAACACCAAATCATCAGCGAATGCTAGACACTCAACTTTGAAACCCTTCTTCTTCGGACCTAAACAGATTCCTTCAATTCCACCTTCCGCCATGGCATTCTTCCATATTCTCATAATTGTTTCCGGTACGATATTAAACAGAATCGGTGAAAGTCCATCCCCTTGCCTAACTCCTGTCTTTAATCTGAAAGGGCTCTGAAATTTAACTTTAGAGACAGTATCCATTAATGTTTGCCTGATGATAGATCTTGTTTTCTTATCCACGCCGAATTCTTCCAAGACATTGATGAGCGTCTGACGGTCTATCGAGTCATATGCTTTTTTGAAGTCGACGAACGAAATCACTGTGTTCTTACCCCTCAATGCTCTTATTCTCAGGATGCTTTTGAGACAGAAAATTTGTTCCACACAGGATCTTCCCTTTCTGAAGCCTCCCTGATATTCCCCAATCTGATGATCCACCTGTTTTTCCACTATGTTAAGTAAGGCATTGGAGAGTATTTTGTAAAGACAAGTAACAGTGAAATTCCTCGGTAGTTGTTAGGGTTTGTGCGGTCTCCCTTCTTGTGGAGTGGATATATCAGAGCACATTTCCAATCACCTGGTATTGTTTCTTTTTCCCAGATGTCGCAAATCAGATGATGCAAGCTTTCCACTGCCATATCTCCTCCGAACTTCCACATTTCGGCAACAATACCATCCTCCCCTGGTGCTTTATTATTTTTCAGTTCTTTAATAATACTTTTTATCTCAATGAGGATCGGTGGTTTTGACAGTGGGTTTATGTCGGATGGCTTCTTGAAGTCCAGTCTTTCAGACGGTGCTTTGCAGTTTAGAAGGGTACCAAAATATTCCGCCAAAAGTTGGCAGTTCTCTTTGTTACCTAATGCAAGGGTACCGTCCTGTCTTTTAAAACAGAGTCTTGGAGGCTGGTACTGTTGTAATTCTTCCTTAAATGTTTTGTAGAATGTCCTAGTGTTATTTCTTTTGAAATTTTCTTGCAAACTCTCCAGTTGGGTTTTTATTATTGTGTTATCAGCAAATATTATTGTCAGCTTATAGAGGTAATCATTCATTCAGTTTCGTCTTTATTATTCATTTGTCTGTCCATTTTCACACTTTTTATTACATTGTATCATATTTTTTGAACTAACTTTTGAACTAATATTTTTCGCTTCCCATATCCTAATTGGCCTCTATCAATTTGGTGAAATTCCAGATTTTAGATTGAACAGCTTAGGAAACATTTAATTATGGCCACTTGGTACAATGTGAGAATAGCAGAAAAGTAAAGCTAAGATTTGGAAAGGATATTTTATAGTTTTATTTTAGAATAAACTCAAAAATCCAGACAAATGATGACAGTGAGCCTTTCAAGAAAACTGAGTGAGTCAAAGAAAAGCTTTTAAGTTTAGAACAGAAGACAGAAAACATCATATATGTTGCTATTGGAATACAATGGAGTGACAGGCACCAAAGGTATTTGGTTATTAATAATCCCTTTTAATCTGCTGAACTTTAAAGATAATTTTTGAAATAATACAGTAGAACAAAACATCTATACTTTGTGTGATACATTTCGATACCAAACCATTAAGATTTCTTGCTTCTTAAAATTACACAACTTCAATCTCAATCCTTACAATTTCACATTTAGCTTCTATGAAAATAAATAAGGTGTTTATTGTCAGCAGAAAAATATATTGGAATATTGGAATTCACTTTTTTAGGACTTTCAAGTGTCCCATACAACGTATGACAATGGGTTTAATCTGTTGCAAATGTTTCATTTATTTGGAGGCAAAACAATGGTATTTTGTCCTTATGATATAATTTGTAAATGCTTAATAATATTATTTATCACTTTATATTAACAACAATAAATTTTAAAAATGTATTAAAGATTATTATTATTATTATTATTATTATTGTAGATGAAAAGCAACGTTTGGGAGCGAGAGTGGATTCTCTTTTGCACTATGTGAGCATTTCATCTGGCGAGTAAGTCCACAAAAAGGATCAAACAGCCGTTGCAGACTCTCACTGATAAAAGCTAAGAATATTTTTCATTTTAATGTCATTTCTTTATTTGTTTATGTTAATTCATGACACATTATACCTTATGTTCAAAAAAACTGAAGTTTTATTCCCATTTTTAGACAAGTGACTTCTTGACTGTGTATAGATATCTTCTAAGAGATATACGCTCTCAATGATTCAAATCTATGAGACATATACTGTATATGCTCCAATAGAGGCCCCCGGCGTTTATTTGCAAAACTAGCCTCGGCTCCCGGCGCTTAATAGAGACAGGCTGCTATTAGAGGCCGGCCATTATTAACGAAAACCTTCAGAACGCAATATTTTTACACTTAAATTCCGGCTAATATTACAAGCATCTACTTTTATTTGAGTTTCGCTTGCTACATAAGACTGTTAAAGATAAATGGCAATGTCTTTCTGTACCTTTCGCTGCTATTCGACGTCCGAATCCGCAATGACGGGCGGCCGCCTCACCGGAAGTTTCTTTCACGTATTCCACCGCGCGAATCTTAAAGGCAATGTCAAATGACCGTTTCGGTGGCATTTTGTAAGGCTATGTACCGTAAAGTATTACGTACGACTATAAAGATACGGATGCTTACACTAGTACCGATAGGCAAATATCAAAGACCCGGCTACTATTAGAGACCGTCCACTATTTGGCTGTGTCCCCTCTGCAGCCCGGCGCTTATTAGAGACCGGCGACAATAAGAGACTCGGCGTTTATTGGAGCATATACGGTTTTAATGTACTTAATATATAATGAATTTAGTAAACATCTTTTTTTGTCTACTTCTTTGACTACATACACATTTTGAGTGCAAATTTTGTAGCATAAGATTGTCTGAAGTTACACCACATCAGGAATAAGGTATCAAATTAAGAAAAAAGAAGAGAAACACACACAGAAGAAAGAAAGTAAAGTAAAATGCTACTACAGGATCTGAATCTAGGTTCAGGCATATGGTAGCATTACTTTGATCATTTGGCTACGCATGAAGAATTTAACTCTAAATAACTAAAAAAGCATTTACGTAAAAAAAAAAAAAAAAAAAATCATTCAATTATATTAGATGATTTATTATTTCAATTTTGTTAAATGACAGCTCTTCAGGAATTAATATTGAAAAACTGCTTAACTAAAGCCTCAGCTTTCATTCATAAATAGAATGCTTACATACATTATAACTTTTTTTTTTTTTTGTTAAAACTCTTTTTTAGAGATTGTGCTTGAGAATTATCGAGCAATTTTCTGCCCAGCATCAGACAGTAATTCACTACGAGTTAGTATAAATTAGCATGCATTTCATAATTGATTTACAGGAAATAAATATTTAAGACAACCCTTCACTGCCAATTTTCTTGTTTGTTTTTTTTTGTGATAAATATTGGAGTGCTTTTGACAATAACGAAAGGAAAGTCAGAATTTAAGTTTTTATGCTTTTATGATGCTGTTTATGAATCTTTTATGAAGCAATTATAATTTAAATAATTGGAAAAAAATAATTTATAAAATTACTTTTTGAAATTTCTTTTGTCTTTTCCTTATCAGTTTAATCCCATGGACATGTGATCTGCTGCATGGATCTGCTCTGAGATTTTTTCATTTGACTAATTTTTTTTGTGGTCAGTTCTTGATACCAACCACACTGTGGACAGACAGCAGAAAAAGAGAAGGAGAAGAAGCAGTCAATGAAAAGAAACATCCCCATTGCCAGTGCTGGGATTCTAATATTAAGATGTTTTAGCCTCATGGGAGGCCAATATCTTGACCACAACGCTATGTCTAAAGAAGCCTGATAACAATCGCTATTATTTCTTGATCTGTTTGAGGAAGAAATGGGTATGTGATATCCCATTTTTAAAATGAGTTTTATAATATATAAAGCCATAATTATATTACTTCAAATCCACAAAACATTGCTGTATACTCCTAAAAATAGTACAAGTTCCACAAAATCTTCTTGATAAAATCTGCACTTCATTCCAATCTAATAATTCGATTTTTTTTTTTTCCAATTTCAAAGTTTGAGACATTGGGAATACTCTCATTTTTATCAAAAGAAATGTTTTCATCCCTGGGATCCATTAAGTTCTTTGCAGCTATATTAACTGGAAGAAACCTTTATAAGTACATTTGTTTTTCAACATCAAATTTAACATGCACAACAAGGTTATTACATAAAACACTGGATAGGTATAATGGGCAAGTCGGACTGATAGCAAATCAAAACAGGACTGTCTCTGATTCCCAGTACAAATACCAAAATTAGGTCACAAAAAGAGGTCATGGGTCATGGATTTTAATGCCCTTTTGTGAGATGAAAATACTCATGAAATACTTCAAAAATGTACCTCGGTTTAGAGTTTTCGAGATATTTTTCTTTTGGTGTTTTTTCCATGTTAGCTTAATAGCTTCCTATGTCGAGTGAATGCAGTACTGCATTGTTGGCACAGTGGATAGGGTACTGGACTTCTGAGCAGAAGGTCCCAAGTTTAAGAAGTCTGCTAACCGACGACTTTTTTTTTTCTGTTTCTTTTCTTTTATGAATACATTTTCTTTTATATTTTATATTTTTCGGGTTTTATTTTTTCACCCTCCTTTATCCTTCTGCTTCTTTATTTCTATTTCGTTTTTTTTTTAATTAAATAATTTATCTTTTTTATAGTCAGAATTACCAACTTTTTTAATATTTAATAAAATAAAAGAGCAACCGTTTCTCTCAAGAATTCTTGAGAAGTCCAAGTAAATTCTCAACTTCTAGAAAAAAAAAATGTTTAGGAAAAAGAGAAATCTCAAATCCGGAAATCACTTATACTTTTTCATTTATAATGCATATTAAGGAGCAATAAAAAACTTGGACCAAACCCTTTTAGAAGTACACTTTCCCCGCAGGCTTCAAAATGGAATAAATTTTACTTATCTAAGATTAAAAATAGTTAGAAATTTAAAAAAATATATATATTGGTAAGCAAAAAATATTATCTTACCGGAAAACATGAATAGAACAATTATCAGATGCAGCAGCTAATGCTTGTCGACTCTGGCAAACTGCCAAAGCTGTTATTTGTCCTTCTTGACGATTATAAGTTTGTCGGGAACGATTTGCTACACTTTTTCCTTCCATTCTGCCACAGTCCCAAATTTTTACAGTGCCATCATTAGAACAAGTAGCAAATAGTGAAGTATCTGGTATGATTAAAACCCTATTAAATATCAAAATGCAAATTAATACATTAGAAAAATATGAAGCTACTAAAATAGATTTACATCAGCAAGTATTACATCAAGTTCCCTAAACTTCATGTAGAAAAATCTTAAACAATCCTAATTACCATGCAATTTCACTTATTTCTTCTCAACATCAATAACATTATAATTAAGAAAACACTTAAGAAATCTTTATAAGATGTCTTACAAAAAAGAAAACTAAAGTTTAACTAAAGCATAATAAAGGACACTAAACTAAAGAAAGCACTAAATTATATAATCAAGGATTTCAAAAATAAAAGTTAGATCTGTTAATTTCAACAACAATAAAATACTTCTTCTTCTTTTAATGTATCTTTTATATTGATGCAAAGTGAAAAACCTTCCTGGATTGGTCAGGTAAACTTCACAGTGATTAGCTGACCCGGGAGGGAATACCTCACGCGATTGGCTCCCTCTCCCAATGGCGGTCCAAAGAGAGATTTCTGACCTCGCATGACCCGTTCGTTCAGAATCCAGCCTTCAGGCATTTTATTGCTTTGACTTGTTTTTGGTATCCACCAACTTTGTATATATATATATATATATATATACTGTAAATAAAAGTGTGTGTATTATGCCAAAACACTAACCATAGTCTCCACCATTTTCGAACACACATCATTGGTGACAAAGACCAGCCGACCCATGGACCCATCATGCCGAACCCTGCCAATAACTATGACCCTCACTGCCCACTAGATGACCAGATTCAAGCTGTTGCCACTGCCCAAACACTGGCAACAAGAACTTCCCTACCCTACGATACCAAGAACCCACCCCTTTCTCCGGTGCATCAACTGACCTTCATGCCTGGCTCAGGAACATCGAACGTGTAGCCCGATTCAATGGGGAATAACCCTTTAAATAAAATGTAAATAAATGTGTGCATTATGCTGAACTACTGACGTTAGTCTCTGTTATTTTGACCATGCATCAATAGTATGAAGTTTGTGATATCCGAGTGACAGCCAAGATCAAAGTGTGCATTCATAAAAAAAAATTAAATACAAAATAGGAAGGAGGGAGGTTTTCACAGAAAATAAAAGCTAAAGGTAATTGGTTAAAGAATGATAGAGGAAGGCAAGAAAAACCAAACACAAGCGGGGTCAAACAGGTAAAGATTGCAAAAGAAATAGGGAGTCATTTTCCCATGTGAAAGTCATTGTTACACAATAAAGAAGGAAAGGTTATCTCTGAGAAAAGAAAGGGAAGAAAAAAGACTAAAAATAAAACAAAACAAGCAAGAAAGGAAACTTCCAAAGTTAGAATAATAAATTAGGAAGGAATTAATAATAATAAAAAAAAATAGCTAAAAAATACAAAAATAATAAAGAAAATAATGGCATGATTAAATGTCCGTGACAAACTCCTTATAGAAATGTGTGTATTGTATGCAACCTAATCAATATTAGTAAAGATTCTTTGAATTTGCATAGATAATCATCATTCTCATAACAGAGAGGGATTGGATCATCAGTGTCTAAATGATGGTTAGTATACTGAACATGTAAGAAGATGTTGTACATGCTATTGCCTTGTTTAATGACATTACAATGCTCTCCAATTCGAATATAAATTGGTCTTTTGGTTTCTCTAACATAGCAGCAGCTCATATTGATAGATTTTACACAATAAACCAGAGTGCATCTGGTCAGCACATCCTTATTAGCTACATTATTAATTATTAATGAAATTAGTCAGCTTGTTGTTTACACTTGAAGTAATACCTTTATTGAAAGGTTTGAGAATATACTTTATGGCAAAACATAATCTTGGAATAAATGAAACAGACATATAAAAAGATGGTTTGTTTTTGTTAATATATTATCATCTAGATTATAAATACCATTAAGAGTCTTCCGTAAGTGGATAAATTTCAAATGTGCTGAAACATTTCTAACATTTCCTGAAACATTTCCTATATAATTTTAAGACATTTTTTTAATTTTTAAGCAAGTGTGATGGCTTTTATATTTGTCCTTAGTCTTCCTCATGAAATACTAAATAAATTTATGAAGGCATCAATTACTAATGGCAATATTAACAATCCTATTACTTTCTGAATTGAGAAGTAGTTCAGAGGATGATTAACGAATCTCATGATATATATATATATATACATATACAGTAACAAAATCTCAATGCTGGTTTGGGACGAAAACGAGACCTCCATAAAATCAGAGATCGTCTTCAGGCAAACAATCAATTAATACAAAGAAAAATCTGTTGGTAACAAATTGATATCGTCAAGCACCAAACACATAATAATAGAAACAATAGACAATAGTGGGGATTGGTGTGCGAATTCCACTGCATTGGCGGATACAGTCGCTTCCAACAATACCTTCACAAATTCGCAAAATAGGTTTTGCGAACAATGACGAATAACAGAAGTTAATCAAGTTTTATATATATATATATCTTTTAAATGCTGTAGAATGTTGAAATTGAAGTGCAAGGTTAGGCCGGCATAAGCATCTTTCCGAAATCCGAGTTGTTACATTATAATCCCGATTTCTGCCAATTAAAATGTCAAGAAATGGTAGTTGTGTATTATTTTCATTCTCACAAGTTAAAAACAATGCTATTATTAACATTGTTAAAAGCCTTTTAAATATCATTGGCAGTATTCTTTGAATAATCAAAAACAAATCGACATAACATCTATCAAAAATGACGTTACTATTGTAATGCCCTGATAGTTGTTACATAATTTCTCTCTTTCCTATCCTCTATTTTCATCGTTTTATAGATATTGAATAGTCTTTTTGAAATATTTTCTTATTTCTTTATTTTCCCTGAACCTTGTCCAAACACTTCCTTTGTCTTTTGAAATGGATGTTTTCCAGATGATCCTTTGTGCTTTCTCAGCCGCATCCATATGGCATCCATCTTGAACAGCCATCTCCTACCTCCTGCTTTATTACCTTCAATCCCGCTTTTCTTCAACTTTATTACCTTTCCTTTGTTCCCTCCATCTCGCAGCCTGTGAGCAGATGTCTTCCCAGACAAGTTGGCGCCCTTTCTCCACCCAAACAGCTGCTCCCTGTGTGACATCACTCCGAGTGAACAGTACTTTGAAATTTTAGTTAAATAAGCGACAGCGAGAGCCAGCGTCCGAAAGGGGCAGGCAGCTAGCTAATCTTGCTGCCCTTTGAATTGCTCGCCACTACAAAAGCATGGCGTACTCTTCTAAGCAGAAGGCGCTTCATTCATCTCAGAAGAAACTAGCCGAGGTCTGCTAGGAATGCTAGACTCAGTTGTCTCTCACTACTCCGAGGAATTGTTGCATCAATTTGAGCATTCTTCAATTCTCAGGGTCTGCTTGGCGAAAGTGTTTTCCTCGTGAAAGTGCGTCCCCCGTGAAATACATTACCAAAAGTGCGCTGCCGAAGGTAACAACAACTCTACCCTAACCGTGTCCAGCAGAACCGCTCTTCGGCAAACAAATCAAAAGTGAGAACAAAACATTGGATTGCATGGGACTCCAGAGAACTGCTCTTCAAATAAATCAAAAGTACAAGCAGAACTTTGAACCACTTCCCTTCTTCAGAGAACTGCCACAAACTTTATGTGTGAATTGTGAACAATACAGGCATGTGGGAACGAAATATTTTTTTAAGTCAAATTCAGTATAAAAAAAAGTAAAATAGGGCATTGGATCGAACGTGCCATTCTGAGTCGGATGATGGGTCCCCATTTTAACCTTTTTTCTGCCCCGATGTAAAAAAATGGTCTAGTTAGCACCCTTCACAACCAGAAAGAGCAAGGAAAGGAAAGCGAGATTAGAATAGGCTAAGTTAAATGAAGTATTGACTCCATTGGGTTTATTTCAAACACAATGAGACCGGCCGGAGGGGAATAAATAAAACGAATTAAATCCTATTTTTCCAATACTTTATGAATCACCCTGTATATGCAGTATTCTGTATTAAATCTGCTATATTATTTTCCAAACCAGTTATCCTGTCTTTTCTATTATATTTTCCCGATTATTATTATCCTGACACTGATTCTTTATTTACTGACTCTTGCACTGGATAACTTCAAGGGAAAACCCTGAACTAGTGTTAAGTGCCCTAGGCAAGGTCACATCCGAGACTGGCAAGACTGAGTGGGGTCGCCTCTGTTACAAAACAAGCCCCTCCCCACTTGCTTCATAAGCAAGCCCCAACTTCTTCACTAATCCTTTCTTATTTCTAAAGTTAATTAACAAGGTTATTGATCCCAGCACCAGAATGAATTTGACTACTTAATTAAGATCCCACTGTGCAGACTCTCCCTTAACCCTTCCCTTACATGTGCACTAATAAACCATGGGCTAAGCGTTACACCGTGC
Source organism: Thereuonema tuberculata (assembly GCA_023159025.1). Taxonomy (NCBI): domain Eukaryota; kingdom Metazoa; phylum Arthropoda; class Chilopoda; order Scutigeromorpha; family Scutigeridae; genus Thereuonema; species Thereuonema tuberculata. The sequence continues at coordinate 78,253,125 of JAFIDM010000002.1, read as the reverse complement.
ACTTCAGCTATAGACATGGCCATTTTGTCAATACTGGACATTACAACTTCAGCCAATATAGCTATAGAAGGAAGTCTCATAAAAATTTCCAAATCTTGTTGAAAGAATTGATTGTCATAAATAAAAACCTGCATTGAAAGCAGACGATCAATAAGTACATATATATTGAATACATTAATATCGACTGTCAAGGTAAACTGTCATTAACAATCAACGACCATCTGAAATCCAAAGCTTTGCTCAACAAATCTTGTAAATGTTAGCAAACAGAGAATTTACATCAAGCGAAATAAACTCATATTGCTTTGGCAGAGTCATCAGTTTTAAATTGGTAATAAAAGACCTGTTGTTTGGGGTTGACCATTGTGAAGAACCTTGCAAAATACGTAATTTTTTAACCAGAAATTTAAAAAAAAAAAAAAAATTGCAGAATTATTATAGCTGATAACATTGGTCAACAGGATTTTTGGAAGAATCGGAGGTCGGAATTTTTCCATCACCAAAAGTTTTCCTGTGGTAAGCTTTTAGCTGCTTATGTCGAGCCAACTGTATAACAATTCGTCTTGTCTTTCTTCGTCACACATTTTAATATGATTTAATATGATTTTCATATTATAATATGAAAAAAGAAAAATGTATATGATAGCGTACTTCCTGCTGTATGATGCAATTTGTCTGGCCACTTGCAGACAAACATGCAAGTATTGCGGAGACATTTGCTGTTTACATGAGGTTGCATTCTGTTTTGTTTAGTAATTTACTGTACTGTGTAAGGGTGTTTTGCATTAAATACTGAGTCAAGAATGTGTGTAAATCATCCAGACAGCTACTTTTATGTGTGTGGAGAAATGATATTTAAAGCTCAACGACAAAGTTTGACTCCACTAGTTAAAAAATGTAATGCACAATATTGATTTTGGCTATAAGGTGAGGGGATCAAGATAAGAACTGGGCCCTCATATCTGCTGTTCAAACTCTGTGAAAAGTCTGACAGAGTGGGCAAATGCTTCTCATCACATAAACTTTGTCATATCATGGTGTGAAGTGAAGATCATTCTTCTTTTTGTATTACAAATATAAAAGGAACAAGTAGCAAATCCAAATACAACCCTACTTTAGAAGCAAGTACCTCTTCCTGTGAACCTCATCTCTTAATTCGAAATGATTTAAACGACCTTGCACAGGATTTGAAATTATCAAAAAACCAGGCCAAGCTTTTGGGTTCTAGTAACAAAAAACAACATTACATCAAGAAGAAATGGCCAAAGCATGAATCGTTGAGTTGTTAATGGGTTTGCAGCTTGCTATAATAAAGTTTGCTGTTTCTTCTGCAAATGGAACAGAAGAGACAAAAAAAAAAAAAAAAAAAAGAACATTGAATTAAGAAGCAATAACCAAAGCATGAAACATTAGCTGTTAAAGGGTTTCCAGCTAGGATATACCAAATTAGGAAGTTTTTTGTGCAAATGGAATAGCAGAAAAGGAAAAAAAAAAACCACTTACATAAGAATGGTCAAAGAATGAGTCATTGCATTGTTAACGAGTTTCCAGCTGGGCCATACTAAACTGTGTAGCATTCTGTGCAAATGAAGCAGCAGGAAAGGAAAAAAAAACATTACATCAAGAAGGAAATGCTAAAGCATAAATCGCCGACTTGTTAAAAGGTTTGCAGCTGTGCTATACGAAACTGTGTTGTTTTTTTGTGCAAATGGAACAGCAGAACAAAAAAAAAGAGCATTACACCAAGAAGGAATGGCTAAAGCATGTATTTTTGAGTTGTTAATGGGTTTGCAGCTGGGCAATACTAAATTGTCTTGTTTTTTTGTGCAAATTGAACAGCAGGGACAAAAAAAAAAAGAACATTATATCAAGAAAGAATAGCTAAAGCATGAATCGCTGAGTTTCCAATGGGTTTGCAGATGGGCTATACCAAATTGTCTTGTTCTTTTGTGCAAATGGAGCAGCAGGGACAAAAAAAGAACATTACATTAAGAAGGAATAGCCAAAGCATGAATAGCTAGTTATTAACGGTTTGCAGCTGGGCTATACTAAATTCTTTTTTTTTATGCAAATGGAACAGAAAGTACAAAAAAAAAAAGAACCTGATTTCAAAAAGGAATGGGAAAAGCATGTATTTTTGAGTTGTTAACGGGTTTGCAGCTGAGCTATGCTAAATTGTGTTGTCTTTTGTAAAAATGGAACAGCAGGTGCAAAAAACAAAGAACCTTACATCAAGAAGCAATGGTCAAAGCGTGAATCAGTTACTCCTGGAGAGAGAAATGTTGTACATCTCTCAGTAGTCAACTCTGACATTATTCTTCTGCCTCCACTTCATGTAGTGTTAAGGCTTTTCAAATACTTTGAGATGGATAAAAATGGTAGTGGGTTTCATTAGTTGAAGGAAAAATTTCCTGATGAAGATATGCTAAAATCAAAGAGGGATTTTTGTGGGCCCTTAAATAAGAGCTGTAATTGAAGATGGAAAATTAGAAGATCTGTTAAGCCAAGTTGAAAAATCAGAGTGGAGCTTATTGAAAAGTGTGAAGGAGAATTTTTGGGAAAATCATATAGCTAACATATAGCAAATCATATAGCGAACTAACATTGATTGTGGGTGAACTTTTACAATCATTCAAAGACAAGAGATGTAATTTGTACCTCAAAATACATTTTTAAGACTCCAACTGGATTTCTTCACTGACAATCTTGGTGCCACCAGTGATGAATCCACTAGGAGCATTTCATCAAGATATCTCTGCCGTGGAAAAGAGGTATCAGGGACAGTAAAGAGTGCAAGAATGCTTGTTGATTAACGTTGGATGCATACAGAAGAAGCTATAATCAATTTGCAGCGAAAGCTGCGTTATATTATCAGAATAATCAGGCTTCCTTCAGAAGAATTATAAGGAAGACTAGGAACTGCTGAATATTTGATGGTATCACAAGTAGCAGTGAATATGGCCTACAATTGCTTTCACAATATAGGAATAAGACATTGTAAGAAACTGGCGAAACTTGTGTTGTAAAGTGGCCAATTATACAGCATGACACATCACAAGAAGAAAAGGTTGTCAGTGATAGTGGATTAGCTTTATCAGATGTGCAGCAATCTATCATTACAAAGGAATTAATTTTTCACTCCCCCACTGTAACAAGATAGAAATATGTGTAGAAGGTGAAACAAGCTTACATCTTTTTCCTGATAAGGAAAATGCTGACTCTCTAAAGGGCACGAATTGGGTCCACAAATGGCAGATACCAACATTGTAATGTGAATCACAATATCAACCTTTAGAATTAGATGAACTCTTCGAGTAAAGAATAAACAATGACATCTTTGTTTCATGAACAGATAAAGGAGGTGCTGTTGTCATATTAAAGAAAATTCAGTATGTGAATATGTATTTGCATTTCCTCGAGAATACTGAAGGAATATCAAAACTTCAAATGTGGAGAAATAAAAGATTGTAAATAGATTGAAAAGTTCTTTATCAAATTTGCATATTAAAAGACTGCTGGACAGCAAGCCGAGAAATGATTTTAATAGATTGGTTTTTCATTCGCCATATTTCAGAGACCTGCCAAAAACACAAGACTAAAAATGAAAAAGTATGGTATGCAATCAGGCCTATTTTCAGCTGCAATAATTCTGTAATTTTAGTTTTTTTTTTAAGTTTCTGGTTAAAAAATTATGTATTTTGCAAGGTTTTTCACCATGGTCAACCCCAAACAACAGGTCTGTTATTACCAATTTAAACCGGTTACTCTGCCAAAGCAATATGAGTTTATTTTGCTTGATATTAATTCTCTGTATACTAACATTTCACAAGATTTGTTGAGCAAAGCTTTGGATTTCAGATGGTCGTTGATTGTTAATGACAGTTTATTTAGACCGTCAATATTAATGTATCCGATATTTATGTACTTATTGACAGTCTGCTTTCAATGCAGGTTTTTATTTATGACAATCAATTCTTTCAACAAGATTTGGGAATTTTTATGAGACTTCCATCTGTAGCTATATTGGCTGAAGTTGTAATGTCCTCTATTTTTATAGACGTTATATTGATGACTTGTTTTGAATTATTCAAAGAATACTGCCGATGATATTAAAAAGGCTTTTAACAATGTTCATAATTGCATTGTTTTTAACGTGCGAGAATGAAAATAATAGGCAACTACCATTTCTTGACATTTTAAATGGCAGAAATCAGGATAATAAGTAACAACTAGTGTATTTCGGAAAGATGCTTGTGCCGGCATAACCTTGCACTTCAATTTCAACATTCCTAAGGCATTTAGAAGAAATATATACAATAATACCTTGAGATACGAGAATCCCTAGATATGAGCAAGCCTTCGAGCTAATTTTCGCTTTGAGATACGAGTAAAGATTTGAGATATGAGCAAGCTTACAGACTCCGGCGCTAGATGGGAGAAAGAAACAAATCTCCCTCGATAGGTATTTCATTAAAAGGCCTGCGCCAAGTGAAAGTGAGGTTAGTCAGGAGAAAAAAATTAGGAAAAGTGAAAAAACATAAAGAATACAAATCGAAAAATGCAAAAAAAATAAAAATACTTAAGCTAATTTACAAAAAGTTAAAGTTAAAGCAGTCCTACTACAGGCCAATGTAGGTTCTTGGGGTCACAGGAGGTAAGGGCTCACAGCGCCACTTGTGCAAAGGGACGGATGGTCAGCCCAATGTCTGCCTGGTTTTAACTCCCGGGAAAGAGTTAACCTGGTATCCATTCAACAGAGGGCTGGGTAGACCCTAGGACCCGTTTGGAGGAGAAAGGAGTGTGGAAAAATCCCCGCTCTCCACCGAGGCCAGGAATTGAACCCGTCACTTCCAACCCGTAGCCAAGTGCCCTAACCACTTGGCTACCGAGCCCACTAAGTTAATTTTAAGTTTATGCAAGTTATTTAGTGTACGTGTAAGGTACGGTACAGAATCAAGTGTCTATGTATGGGCCAACTCTCTTAGAACGGATTAATTTTTTTTCTGTTGTTTCTTATGGGAAAAAATGATTTGAGATACGAGCACCTCAAGTTACGAGCTCAGTCCTGGAACAGATTATTCTCATATCTCAAGGTATTATATATAGTTATGAGCTTTTCGTTTGTCATCCTCTTAATTTTCAATTCAGAAAGTAATAGGATTGTTGGAAATATTAAAAATGTTTCAGCATGTATGAAATTTATCCACTTAAGGAAGACTCTTAATTCTATTAGTATGTTTATTATCTAGATGATAAAGATACTAACAGAAACAAACCATCTTTTTGTATGTCATCCTCTGAACTACTTTTTAATGAAGAAATTGATAGAATTGTCAACATTGCCATTATACTGGTCCAGAATTGTATTGTTCTAACTGATATTATTCACAAAAATGGGTTTTAAGTCTTGTATTGTTCTATAAGTGTCTATCTGCACCTACTGCAAGATGTACACACCTGTTGATTACTTTTTAAAGCCTGGACAGAATCATGTATTGTTTTATCTGATGGAGCTGTCCTGCTGCACAAGAATTATAGTGTTGTAACTGCACAAATGAATCAGAGCGGGCGGTTTGGTAACGTGACCAGGCTTTCAACATGGCTGAGCCGTCTAAACAAAAAAGACAACTTCGTGCTCGAAAATCGTTATTATTTCAAAATATTCAGGATGTTTTAGAGACGGATGAGAATGATAACACTGCAGATGAAGATTTCGACTTTGTATCTGAACATTCAGAAGACCGTTACAGGTAAGATTTAATACTTCACGACTTTTATTATTCAGGTTGCTTGAACGCACTGGCCTGCATAACTAAAGTCCGAAGCCATGCCAAAGCAGTAGGCTAACTAAAATAAAGTCAGGGTGTTTTCTTGAAATAAAATGTTCCTCTTACAAACAAAGTAGATTAATTAAAAAAAGTATGAGCCAGCATATTGACAAGAATTTAGTAAAAAAGCTGCCATTGTATTTTCTTTTAGAGGCTGAATTTTAGTGCTGCATAAACACATTTTTTCCTAATATTACACTAATATTCTTATTATGACACTGTCAATATTGCATGTTTACAATTGTGATTATTATTACTTTATTTTTTGGTTTGTTTTCTTATGTTCTATAGTACACATTCAGGTTGCAGTAACCAAAATACAATTGCAAGGAGGAGGTATCTCACCAGATGATCATCCTGCTGAAACACTGTCTGCGCATTTAAGTGCTGCAGCTCATGTAGTGCGAGAAGGACACCATCCAGAACATATTAGCACAGGGAGAAAACCCAGGTCACGAAGCCGTAATCTAAAAGAATGGAAACAAAACAAGCGTAAAAGCGCTTGCCAGAATGGCGAAGAGTATGATGATTGTAAGGGTAGACAAAGGGAAGCTGAAAGCATGTTGCCACCATGCAAAGAAAATTGTAAGTTGCAATGCAGAAATAATGGGCCAGAGGATGAAAGGTCTGCCATTCATAAAAGGTTTTATAAAGTTCTGTCTGCAATGAAAAAATCCACTTACATTCAATAGACACAAATACAATTTATCTTTCTATATTTCAAAAAAAAAAAAAAATAGATGCGATTTATGTGAGAAACATGTTGGTGCCGCTTCAACCTCCACATCCGACATCGAACAAGAACCTTATAACATGCACCTCGCTGAAAAGAGTGCTGCAAGGATCAACGTAACGAAGACAGAGTTAATTTGTCAGATGAAACTGTAGTTATTTGTATTGACCTTCAAAATGTAGTTCCAAGGCAGTATTTCAAACTTCTTTTAAGAAGCAAATTAAGTGTTTATAACACGACTGGTCATTGCTCATTGGACATTTGGGGGTATTGCAATGTTTGGACTGAAGTCAATGCAGGCAGTCAGAAAATGATATTGCAAGAGCAATTATAATCATTCTTGATAATATATTAAAAAGTCATCTACTCTAAAAACATTAATACTGTTGTCAGATTCATTTGTTGCACAGAACTGAAACAATATTTTAACCTTTGCCCTTCTGGATTCTATTCACAATCATGATGGCCCAATAACAATCATCCAAAAATTTTTGGAACCAGGTCATTCGGCAGTCCAAGAAGTAGACTACTTTCATAAGCAAATTGATACAGGTATGACGACTACCGAGTTCTTCAGTTCCATTCTTTTCTACGGCTTTTACTGAAAGTTAATATAAACACCCCATTTAAAGTAAGTAAAATGAGGAATGGTGGCAAGGACCATCAAACAGCAGCAAAGTCATTGTGCTTTAAAGAAGTTCCTTATACAAAGGTAAAAGTGCTAAGAATTCTTCTGGTAAGCTTTACGCAGTAGAATACAAACATTCTAACAATGATGCAAACTTTAAACTTTAAATTAACTTAAATTTAAATTCAGTCTGGAGTAGAGTAACTGCCGCTGCAAAGCAAAGGGTCGAGGCTAATGTAGTTATGATGTGTCCCACAGTTAAGGCTGCTTGAACTAGGGACCAGTTCTCACATAAGAAAGTTGTAGATTTAAGAGCAATGACACCGTGGTACAATCAGGAAGATAAAGATTATTACGATTGCATACTTCCGAAAGAATAAAATGATTGGGTTTTTTTCAAACAAAATATAGCACATTGTTTTGTACACCCTCTACTTAGTTTTATAATAATTTTGCAACAAAAAGACCTTGTTGCAGTTACCATGTGTTGTTTCGATTGTTTTGTACCTTTGATAACCCTGAATAAAGTATTTTTGTCACTTAGCGCAGTTCTATTGAAAGTGAGATGAGGACATTCCTCTGTGTTGTTATAGTGAAACTGCTAATCTTTATAAGGAGCAATGCAAGAGACAGAAAAACTAAATAGAGCCTATGTGTCATGCCCTATTATAGCTTGTTGCTTATTGTGTTATATTCACTGTAATTTTTTTAATGTAGTTCATGTTTAATACAATACATTCCAGATTATCCAAAATTTTGTTTATCTGGAAGGGGCTCAGTCCCATCAAATTTGGATAAACAAGTTTTTAGTATAATTCCAAATGATATTCTAATACTAAAAATAAGTTACCGAAAACCTAACAGCTATTCTATGTGGGTCAACCCCATGATTAGATGTGAAGAAAAATCTATGATCAGCCTATTCATAATTGCTCTCCCTGTTAGTATGCCAATCAAGAATAGTGCAAAACTAATAAAGATTTCTAGGCTCTCAATGTTGATTAGTTTATTTATGTTTCAGTCCATACCTATTTACAGCAGAGCGATGCTCATGGAGATGAGCAACCAACTGTCCTTTAGGTTTCCATCCATGCATTGAAGGCTTGGCCTCCCACACACCACAGTCCATCGTATCTCTGGCTGGATCAGAATACCATTCTTCCTTTTTCTTCTGAATCAAATCTTGTAACTCTACTTGACAAGCTGCCACATGGGCTAAAAATAAACAATCACTTATATCAAAATTGAAGCTGAAAATTAGATCTGATTTAAAATACAAAATGAGTTGACTATTTAACATAGAAAAATAGCAAAATTTTTACAACATTAATCTTTAAATTACTTTTGACTCTGCAAAACCAAAAATAGTGAATGTTTCCTTTTCTCTTCTTGATGAATTCTGATTAAAAGAAATTCACATCTTCAAATAGACAAATATTATAATAAATGGAACAAACGTGTGAGGAGAGTGGAGTACTCTTAATGGAAGTTTAGCTGCTATCTTGAATCCTTGTTGTTTTATAGGTAATTTGTGAGACATTGACTTAAATTCTTTTTACTTTCTCCATATAAAAGAAATAGCAAAGTGTAATAACCATGGAAGTTCATGCAAATACAAACTAAAATATCCATGTGCTGATTTTAAACAAAATATCAAGCTATTATCATTAGACTGAATTATTAAACTGTCTGCATGTATGTTAACGCCCTTCTTTTGGGGCACTTTGAATAAGGGTCAAAATATGACCTTATATCTGGGGGCACGGCAGTGCCCCCACCAAGACGAGCCGAAGGCAGGAAGGGCACTACGTACCTTTTCTGGAAGTGTTTCGACGTATTTTCGAACCCTCATAGCTTCGGCCTAGATAATACTAGAGAGCTCAAATTTTCAGGATATGATGCAGTTACCAGACTAATGAAATACGCTAAGTTTCATTTATTTAGCTTTTATACTTTGGATTTTATTAATACCTAAAATAAGTCGATTCCGTCACTCACTGACTGACTGACTGACTGACTGACTGACTGACTGACTCATGATCATCAAAACCTCTAGGGTACTTCCTGAAGTCCTAGAAAGCTGAAATTTGGTATGCAGGTTAGGATTAGCACACAAATAACAAAAAAATTAAGAAATCCGTAACTTTCACATTCCAACCCCTCATAAAGTGGGGGTCTGGTTATGTATTATCGAACCCTCATAGCTTCGGCCTGGATAATACTAGAGAGCTCAAATTTTCAGGATAAGATGCAGTTACCATACTAATGAAATACGCTAAGTTTCATTTATCTAGCTTTTATACTTTGGATTTTATTAAGATCTGAAATACGTCGTACCCTCAATGCTTCGGCCTAAATAATACTGTGTAATAATGTAATTTCTTCCAAAGTGCAAACAGCTTGTATATACAAGTTGACCAATAGAAAAACAGAAAAGTAGGGTATTGAAAAAAAATCCATTTTCTAAATAATCTTAAAACTAAATTTAGTTGTAATAGATAATCCCACCCAAAACATTTCATGTAAAATAAGTTGCCAAGATTCACATGCTCATAACGCTTTCACTGTTAAAAAGTTATCAGATCTCATCTTACAAAAAGAAATGAAATCCCACCCAAAACATTTCATGTAAAATAAGGGGTTGCCAAGACTCGCATGCTCATAACGCTTTCACTGTTAAAAAGTTATCAGATCTCATTCTACAAAAAGAAATGAAATCCCACCCAAAACACTTCGTGTAAAATAAGTTGCCAAGACTCACATGTCATAATGCTTTCACTGTTAAAAAGATATGAGATCTCATGTAGAGCCAAGCCCCTAACTCAACGAGGCCTAACTCTACAAGCCCCAACTCTAAAAACCCTATATCTTGGTCAAAAAGTATGCCTTGGCCGTTTCGTGGCTGTCACACAGACAATCCCATGGAGTTATGTAAAGGATATGGAGTATGCCAAGGCACACTTTTTGACCAAGATAGTAGGGTTTTTAGAGTTAGGCCTCCTTGTAGAGTGAGAGGCTTGGCTCTAGATGAGATCTGATAACTTTTTAACAGTGAAAGCGTTATGAGCATCTTGGCAACGTATTTTACATGAAATGTTTTGGGTGAGATGAAATAGTTCCATGAAACGGCCAAGCCATACTTTTTGACCAAGATATAGGGTTTTTAGAGTTGGGGCTTGTAGAGTTAGGCCTCGTTGAGTTAGGGGCTTGGCTCTACATGAGATCTCATATCTTTTTAACAGTGAAAGCATTATGACATGTGAGTCTTGGCAACTTATTTTACACGAAGTGTTTTGGGTGGGATAATACTGACTCATCAAATTTCATATTCAATTATATACTCTTAATGCTTAGATCTTATTAAATTTTGATTATTACACATCTATTTTTAAGATACCCAGAAGCCTGCCATTTTGAAGCTTATCAAATATTTTAGTGTGTATTTGTATATACACTATCCTACAGTAATAGACCGGACAGTGCGCTTTACTGGAAACATGTGAAAGTGTACCTGATTTAAGAGTGGGATGGGCCCCACATGCTGAAATTACATTAGCCACCCCTGTGGGGCATGCTTTCCATAAGGTTTTGATACAAAGCTATGGTATTTTTGTCCATTCCTGCTTCAAAAACATGACCAGTGCAGCTGTAGATGTGGTTCCCTGGCCCTCAATCGATGCTCTAACTCGTCCCATAAATGTTCGATAGGGTTTAGGTCGGGACTCTGAGCAGGCCATGGAAACCGCTTTACAGCCGTCTTTGTATACAGTCTTTGTATACAGCCGACAGAGGCTGAAACATGTCATGGAGCATTGTCGTCCTGAAAGTAACTATCATCATTTCCAAGCATTTGCCAGAGAGTAGGAACAATCCGATTATCCAAAATGTCCTTGTAGCCTTCGGAGTTCAAGATTCCTGCAACAACATGCAATGCTCCCAGGCCATACCATGAGAAACACCCCCACAGCAAGATTCCCCCACCGCCGAACTTCACAGTGGGGGAATCATGCACTCGGGTAAATGACATCCGCCTGGCATTCGCTACACCCAAACACATCCATCCGACTGGCAGAGAGTGTAATCTGATGAGGCACATTACACTCCATAAAATTGTTTTCCACTACTCTACAGTTTAGTTGCGACTTTGCAAATACCACTTGAGTCTGGCGATTCTGTTGAATGGTGAGATGTGTGGTTTGTGTGCGGCAACACATCCATGGATTTTAAGGGCGTTCAATTCCTTCCGCAATGTATTGTGATGAACTGTAATCCCTGATGCCTGTTGAAACTTACTGTTTATGATTCGAAGGGTTTTTTGCGGTTCTTCTGAACCTCGTGCTTCAGGATGCATCAATCGCGTTCGGTCAGTTTCCGGGGATGACCAATGTGTGCAGTTTTTTGCTCCAATGCCCGTATTCTTCCACTTCTTGACGACATCACCAACAGTTGAACGTGGCTGTGATAATTTCGCCGAAATTGCACGAATAGACATGACAGCAATGTGACAGCCAACTATAACGCCTCTTTCAAAGTCACTATGTTCCCTGCGATTCGGCATATTCTTCGCTCTATTCTACACTCCTACAGACGTTTCCGTGGCAACTATCTGAATGGAATTTGCCTGATCATGTGCGCACATGCACTTTGACGATCTCGTCTGATTTTATGTAACTATGCAGGCGTCCGCTCCATTACTGTAGGTTAGTGTATATAAAGCAGGCAATACTCAAAGCATACTCTTCAAGTTTTGCAAAGCAAAGATTTCAATCAATCTTTTGCAATTTAGAAAAGTAAAGAATATAAGAATAAAATTAACAGAAACAGTGATATGGTCTTTGTATTAGCATTTTTCAACTTAAGAAATTTTTATTACAGGGATTTGCAGGCTATGTTTAGAGCAGGGATGGATAATTCGATTTTGGCTTAAATAAGTTACAGTTCAGATTTACTTTGAAAGGCCAGATTTTTTTTTTGAAAAAAATATTCTTTGAAATTACAGTTCCTTAGTAAGGTGGAAGTTTGCAATGGGTCCATATGGTACACTTGAATTTTTTTTGCAATTTTTAATTTCACTTACCAAAAAAAAAAAAAAAAACCAACATAAATTTCCAATTTAAAAGCAATCTTAGTTTTGTAAGAACTATTCACTGTTATCATGAGAATCAAATTTATTACAGGATTTATTAAATGAGATTCTATAAGTTGTTCTTTGAAATGTGCGGCCTTAAAATGTTTTCCTCAGAATCGTAGTCTTTCTTTTAAATTGTAGCTGAAATTAGTTGATTTGGCAGCGAATGGTAAGGTTGAAAATAAACAGAATACAGAACCTCGTAAAGTCAACTCTCGATAATTCGGACCTCGATATCTCAGACTTCGGAGATTTCGGACAAAATTTTCCAAAAACAAAATTTTATTTAGTAACATGCCAGCCACATCTGACAGGCTAAAAATGTTATAGAAACAGTGTAATGCAGGGGAAGATAGTATGGCGTGATTCTGGTGGAATTTCCTGAACCTGGGAATGCCATTAATGCTGCTTGGTACGTCATGACACTTCATAAGCTCCGTCGTGCATTGCGTGATAAACGGCCTGGAAAGAAGATCATTCTGCAACAGGACAACACAAGACCCCACACTGCTCGTTCCACCATGGAAGAAATTCAGAAAATGGGGTGGGAAGTTCTTCAGCATTCTGCCTACAGCCCTGACTTAGCACCATCCAGTTATCATCTTTTTAATGCTGCGAAAGAAGGCTTGCGGGGCCAACGCTCCAAAACGATCGAGGATATCTCTAAAGCAGTGCATCAGTGTTTTTGCAGTGCAAGAAAGGAGTTCTACTGTAAGGGAATTTTCAAGCTCCCACAACAGTGGAAAAATGTATAAAAAGATTGGAGACCATGTGAAAAAAAAAGGAAAAGTCTGAAAAATAATGTGATGTATTTGTTTTTCCAAAAATAAATTAATCTGATTTTTAAAAAAAATTGTTGCTCATGGCGTTTAATATGACCATGTATAAAAGCTGGATCATATCTTGTCCGTAAATGTGTATGCCAAGTTTCAGGAAGATTCATCCAGCAATTAAATGATCAAGTGATTCTGCAAGGCCATAACAATATATCCTAGTTCAAAAATATATAGATTTAAAGGGTTTTTTTATTTTTAATAAAAATAGGAAGAACCAAGATATTTTTGGATCACATGACTGATCATGAGACTGATTTTACTTAACACTCCATCGGGAGCATTGAGTGGCACTTCTTCATTTACTATTCTTTTCTACATACATAAACTTTCTTTCTTATCAAAAACAATTATTAACTCTTATTATTAAACACCAACACGTTATAAAATGGCTGTTGCCGTTATCGATAGAATTTGGAATAGTTAATGGAAATTGGAAATCGAAAAAACTCCTTAGGGCGCAACTGATCTGCTAGGCCCATTTCGTTTGCCGAAACCCCTCTAAATGTCGTCCCAACTTCTCCATCCTAGTGGCTTCCTCTTTTCTTGTACCACTAACAATGGTAAAGTCAGTTAGCGATTTTTTTCTTTATTTAAGGTTGAAAATGTAATCGGGCACAATGAGCCTATGAGATCGTTTCGTCTGTCAAACGGAAATGAAGAACGAAAATCACAACTGACCTTGCCATTGTTATTAGCACTGGAAAAGAGGAAGCTACTAGGATGGAGATCTCGCGAAAAAATTTAGCGGGGAAGAGGCAAACAAAAGAGTTCGAGGTGTGCCTAGCAGATCGGTTGCGCCTGACGGAGTGTTAAAAAGATCTTTAAAAACAAAAATGGGCGGAGGTTGGGGGTCAGATATTGAAAGTAATTATTCCGAAATTATAGGGCTTCACAGAAAAAATAATTAACAGAAATCAGCCAAAAACAATTTCCATCACTGTAAAAAAATTTTACTAGAACCCTTTAAAGACAATATTTTATTGATTTGTAAAAAAAAAAAAAAAGCATTTGTTAGGGAAAAAAAATAAACAATTATCAGTATAAATTAGCTTAAAATTTAAAAAAAAAATGTTTAATAAGATGTAATATATGACAAAAAAAAAGTTGCAGAATTTGATACTTACGTACCATCAGGACCCATTTTTTTTAATTGATTTCTGTTTGTGTATTTTAAATCACTAACCCTCCAATGTGTAATAAAAGTAGACACATTATTACCTGATATCATTTGGAAAAAAAATTCTTTTTAATTAATACTAAGGTAGGTTGGTTGAGGTACGATTCTTTTCAGAATGTTTTGTTTGGAAATACAAAGGGAAAAAAATATACTTTACATTTCAAATGATATCATAAATATATCATCTATATCTATATCATAAATAACAACAACTATAAGTTATGTTTTTTTAAAAAAATATAGAAAATAAATGAAAAGAAAATACCAGAAATTGATTATAAAAAATGGATCCCAATAGTACGAAAATACCCAGAATTTATTAATAATAAAGAATTTCTTGATCACCATATTTATTTTGCTTCAAGAAAGCTTTTTACATTTGTACAGTAGAATGGAAAAATGTCGTCGTAAAATTAAAACATTTTAAAAGGTTAAAAATTAAAAGATTAAAATTG
>JAFIDM010000002.1:78212249-78223527 GCA_023159025.1 Thereuonema tuberculata | reverse complement strand
ATGTAATATCGGGCGTATTAGCTGTTACATGCTGGTCTGTTTGAATACGAAAATCCCAGAGGATTTTAACTTATAAGGATATATATCTTTCTTTTTTCTTTTTTTATTTATATATATATATATTTTTATTTGTTACTATTTTATATTTCATTTGGATATTAGTAAGCACATTTTATTCAAGGGTGACAAGTATTTAAAATGTTATATTTGTGATCAATATTCTGTTTCTTTGCAATGATAAAAATATCACACACATACCTATTATAAAAACAGACTAAACTCTTATTTTTTGAAAAGTTGAACAAAGTTGAGAAGTCCTCTTGATTGTTCAGTTAATGTCCTGTGATTGGCCGAATCGGGGGACCAATCAGCGACGCGTCTTGTCCTCTCACCAAGTGGCAGACCGAACAGACAGCGTGGCAGCTAGCGCTCTCAGAGTGACAGAGCGAACAGAAAGCTCTAAGGCTGCTAGTACTGCCCAAATGCCGACAAATAGAGCCTCTCTCGCCTTATGTTACCGAGAACCGACAACATTCTCTGGAACAGCAACTGACCCTCTTGCTTGGCTTTAGGATTTTAAACGAGTAGCCCAATTTAAAGGATGGACGGACAATCACAAATTGGTTTATCTACCCTTCGCTCTCTAGGACACTGCTCGTTGCTGGTTTGATAATGAAGAAGCCACCATCCTTACCTGGGACTCCTTCATCACAAAATTCAAAGAAACATTCATGGCATCCTATCACATCGCCACAGAAGCCGAACGAACACTCTCCACCCGGGTACATAGCCCAAGAGTCATGCAAGGCTTATATCCAAGACGTTATTCACCTCTGCGGCAAGGTAGACCCCCACAAGTCGGATGAACAACGCCTCCATCACCTCCTGAAAGGCATCGCCCCGGACATACACACCACATTATTGGCCCTGCGAGTATACTTCGTCAGCGAGATGATCACAGAATGCCAATGCGTACAGCAAAAGCAAGCCCATTGCATCACAACAGACCCTTTCCCCGACCACTGGCCAACCATAGCTACTCTCGCAACACAACAACCCCCAATTGCAAGCAAAACCGATCAACTGCAGAAACAGATCAAAGCATTAACCGCCATAGTCCAAAACCTCACAACCATCCTAACCAAGGACCGACTGAACAACAAACCCATTGCCGAACAACTTCACCGCAAAGACAGACCAACGAGTGGCGTACTCATGATGATCAGCCCCCATCTGCTTCCACTGCAACCAGACCAGATATGTCCAGCGCTATTGCTGGGAACCTTCATCACAACCAAGAGCCCAACCAACCAGCCCCTCTTATGCCAACCAGGGAAACTAAGAACGGCGGCGTCCATACAGGCCACCGGAACAGCCGCTATTCCCCACCGGCCAAACAAAGCAAACAACAAGATTCGGATGCAATTTGACAAAAAGCCAGCTGCAGCCCTTCTCGATACGGGAGCATCCGTCCACCGCCCCATGCGCAAAACAATGAACCCCTACACAATGTCACACCTCATGACGGCGAACAGACAGCCCTTCCCTATCATAGCCATCACAACTGCCCATATTGGAGTAGGAAACGCCGCAATTCCGTTTGACTTTCTCGTCGTAAAACACTGCACTTTGACGTTATCCTGAGCTGGGACTTTTGGCGATGATACAGAGCCCGCATTGATTGCACAGCGGCTACAGTAACCATCACAAATACGGAGAACAAACAATGCGACCATCTCGCCAAGGACCAAAACACTGTCTCAGCGCCGTTAATATGTACCGCTGCAGAAACAACCATCCTCCTGCCAGGTTCAACAACCGCCATAGCTGTTGTTCCACCTCCACATATTGCAGGGCCGTCCTTAATCCAGCAGATATCCTAAGTAACCACCCGCACTTACCTGATATTTCTGGCCGCAGTCGTTGAATTCCCAGCAAATACTTTCTTCCTGTGGGTAACCAATATCTCTCGAGTCCCCGCAGTTCTACCAGCACGAAGCAGCATTGCAACAATCGAGCCCGTACAACCACATTCGATCACAGCTCTCACAGATGATCCGACGCCACCAACTAATCAGCCATACCAAGGGTTAACAGACGAAGAGCTCCGTAGAATGGTTAACCCTAACCTACCACCAAGGGAAGCCCGTGCTATGCTCCAACTGCTACAATGCTATCACCGTCTGTTCATCGAAACAACACATGATGACAGCTCGAACAAGTGTATACCAACAGAATGAGACTCTGTAACATGACATCTTCACCACCTGCCAGCACCTGTGTTTCACAATATGATGGGTTTATCGCATAATGTGTTTCTTCCACATTGGGAGCCTACCATTATACTGATGCAGTTCGAACTGGAATTCATCCAACCATGCCACCTTCTTCCACTGTTCCAGAGGTCTGAGGTCTTGCACCTATTGTATATGTTTATGTCAGTTGAGTAGTGAAATATGAAAAGCACTCTGCTGGGAAGAAGACTGCCAATGCTCTGCCATTTGAGCATATGCCTAATAGTCCTTTCAGATATCCTTTGAGCATTGCCTAGTTGTATTCTTTAGTCAGCCGACGAATGGTAGCATGTTTGTTCCAAGTTACTGCTTGGGGTGAAACATCCTACCCCACATTCATCAACTGCTGCTTTCTAAAACCATCACAGAGAAACTGCTATGTTATCATTCACTCGATGAATGATGTACATCCTCGATGTGACCCATTTGTAAAACCCAAAATTGTAACCATTTGTGAGATACTGAAATTTGTCTTAAGAGCACCAACCTTATCAAATCCCATTAAATCCTTTGGGTGCCCCATTTTCCATACACTTGCTACATGGACAGTCCGATACTGATGCTTTCACAGCATGCTCTGTGACTGAAGTAGTGAATCATGTCCAGTGCTAGAATCAGTCCTTTACATATCAGTAATTTTCTTATTATTGTGGTTTGTATGTGTATATTTAACTATATTAAACTACCAATATGGCAATGGGCAGGCCAGTTTGCCAGAATAACAGACAATAGATGGACCAAAATGGCGACAAATGAATATGAAAGGGAAAGTGAAAACGAGATGAGTTAATGAAATAGAAAAACACTGCCAGTCAAGGATAGATGAATAACTCAAAAGATCAGATAAATTGGAAGATCCTGAGGAGGCCTTCGTCCAGCAGTGGACTGACAATGGCTGAACAAGAAGAGACTATTTTGCTACTCCTGAAAGCCGTTGATAGATCCATAACCTTTCACTATTTTTAAGCTCATCATCAATGGGTAAATCTGGCTGATGAGTCCCAACAAAAACAAAACAGCTGTCCCAAATTCCAGTTGATTATAGCTCAAGGCATGAAAGCAAATAAACTTTCACCCTTTTTCCTGTTACTAAAACTTCATCAAACTGCAGTTCATAGTTTTGAGGCATAATCAGCCCATAAAAACAAACATACTTCAATTCAAAAGTGCATTATAAAGTAAGCTTAACTCTTCTGCTACAAAGCTTTTCTAAGTTTTGAAAAATTGAAATTTGATTAATGTACTCTTTAATTTGAAAATTTTGAAAAACTTTCCATTAAGCAGAATACAAAATTAAAAACAACATTCTTAGTAAGACAACTGCAAACAATTAGTAATGGATGAATATTAAAAGGCTAGGCATCTTTTCAAAAGGAACAGCAATTGTTTCTCTTTAGGCAGGAGTTAATGCACCTACCATAGACTGAACTTTGTTCTAGGCATAATTTTGATTAAAATACGACTAACTGAGAAAATGGAATGCAGAGAGTTTGGTGAGAATATAGGGACTGGAATGAACAGTCATTACATTTGTGTATAGACTCTAAATAATCTACACAGTGTAAGATTATCTTCATCACTCCTGTTAAAAAAAAAAAAAAAAAAAAAAAAAAATTAAGATGCTGAACGACAGATTCTGAAAGAGATCAATGCAAAATAAAATTTAAAGCTGACCTATTGAGGATCAGAAGTTGGGCGTTCTTAAGATTAAAGGTATGATAGTTTGAGTAACTAAGACAAACAGCTGGAAAGTAGAGTTAAGATATCCAATGAAACAAAAGAAAAACTTATGAAAAAAAAAAAGGAGGAGAATGAAAGGGATAACATCAAAATTGTGACAAATCATGAAAATGCTCTTAAAAGTAATGATTGAATGTACAGTAATGGAAAAGAAGTCCCCCTGAGTCTAACCTTCCACTGTTTTGAAACTGACATAAACTTTATATGCACTGTAGATTACTTATGCTGCAGTTGTAAATTGAGTGTTAAATGAACAATGGAGATAACCTTTGTGGAGTCAATGTCTTAGCAAGAACCCTGAACAGTAAGATTTTATTGTTTCCACTTTAGACAATGGTACTGTTTGAATCTGAGTGAATAAACTCAGATATTAAAGATGTACTTAGCTTCACAAAAAATGTGAGATTTCTAAGCGTTGCTTAACATAATCAGTCAACAGAATCAAGTTTAAAAAGGAACCTAAAGAAAAGCACATTCAGACTGAGGAGTTTCAATATTTATGGAAAACAAATATTTAATAAGGTTAAGATTATGATTAAGGTTATGATTTTTATCGTATTCAAGAAGTTAAATGAGGACTCAGCAACAAGTTTATTAAAAGAGGATTAAAAAATCAATAAGCTGACAGGAGGCTCTAATAGATAAGACGTTGACTGAATTGATAATCATAAAGAATCTTTTTTCTAGATGAACAAATAGTTCATCATTCATTTTTTTCTAGTAGATAAGAGGCAATGACTATATACTGGAATATGAAAGAAAACAGATGCACAATTCAAGAAGTATAGTTCTAGTTGGTAGACCTGTGAACACTGCAGTGTAAGTGAAGGTGGCAGAAATTCTGGACGGGAATTTATAGAAGAATCTTTAAAACAGCATTTTATTGTTTAAAAACAGTAAAATGAAATTTGGAGGGTGTAATACAGCATTAGAAAGTTAGGAGAAAAATCATTCAACATAAAATTTATGAAGAGATTTCCAGATCATCACTGAAATACATCAAATGTGTTGGATAATGATTTGTCCCCAAAGAGAAGGCAATATTTAAGTGGAAACCTATGCAATGGTGGAGGTGAATTTCATTTGGGAAGGTGAGAATACTCAAAAAATTACAAAACAGTTTAGAAAAACAATTAAAGGCAGATGGAAATCAATAAAAAGACAGATCTAAATGACAATGAAAGAAATTTAATACAGATCTCGAACTCATAAGGGTTGGAAAGTACAGATCCTTATTTGTGATTGAATTAATACTTCACTGCTATTCATTAAGTGCAGGAAAAGGAGATATAAAGTAAGAATATCTACAAGGGTTGATCAGAAACTAAAGCCTGCAGTGAAACGTATACATTTTATTTCATACAACCAATACAGCTGACTGACAATACATACATTAGGTTATTTTTCGACATAAGTCTCCATATCAGTTTAGGTATTTGTCGCTTCGTGGGATGAGTTTGAATATTCCCTCTTCATAAAAATCCTGTCCTTGCTTGTTCAGCCACATTGTCGTGAAGTGTTTCGCCTTCTCGTCTGAAGCAAATCATCGGCCTCCTAGGTTCTCCTTCAAGTGAGGAAACAGGTGAAAGTCGCTTGGAGCGAGGTCCAGGCTATAGAGAGGGTGGTCGATGATGTCCCAGCGAAACTGCTTCAACAGCATGGTGGTCTAACTGGGCTGAATGAGGTTGCGCGTTGTGGTGATGGAAGATGACGCCCTTGATAAGACATCCTGGCCGTTTCCTCCTAATCGCTTAGCGCAATTGTACCAAGGTCTTGCAAAGTATCGGTCAGCGGTCATTTTGTATCCTCTTTCCAAAACCTCCACGAATATGACACAGTGGCCATCACCTTCCTGGCAGATGACCTTAAACTTCTTTATCTTTGGAGAGGAGGGGTATTTCCACTCCAATGATGACCTGCTGGGGGTGTAGTGGTGGAACCGTGTTTCATCACCCGTGATAATGTGGTGAAGAAAACTGTTTCCTTCTGTAGAGAACCATTGCAAAGGTTGCAGACTTGCCCCCATGCACTTCTCCTTGTGTTGGTTGGACAGATTTCGTGGAATCCATCGGGAACAAACTTTCCGGTACTGCAGAATATCGTGAGCAATGTGACGAACGCTTCCCAGTTCTACTGTCATATGTCGTAATGTGATCCTCTTGTTGTCCTGAATCAGCTCCTGCACGAGAGCTGTGTTCAAATGTTGATGCTGTGCTGGGTCGGCCACTGCGATTCTCATCGGTGACATTTTCTCTACCGGCTGCGAACTTTCAGCACCATTCTGCGACATGCTGATGAGGCATTATAGTCTCTATATGCTGCCGCGGTTACATGTTTCGCCCACAGAAATCAAATAACAGCGCGGATTTCTTCACGGACCAGTTTTCCAAATGAGTCATTGTTTGTGTTTACCTATTACTAGCCCTGTAGGTAACGGGTGACTGAAACTTGGCACAATTGCCAACTGCATCTAGTAGAATTACCGCACACTACTAATTTCTCTATAATGGACAAAACTCCAGAAATATCGGCCTTGTAACCTTAGTTTCTGATCACCCTTCACATTATTATACAGGAAACAGAATGAATGGTCCTAGTTTCTCAAACAAATTCTTTTTTAAGTACACTGTGTTATGTGCTTCAAATCAGACTAATTAAAAGAATTTGTAATTTGATTTGATATATTTTAAAATAAAAATGCAAAAGGAATGCAGCAAAAAAAAAATAAATAAAAAAAAATCAAGATTTTCCCTATGAAATAACAATGAAATTTTAAAATTTGCAAGGCAAGATTTTAAAACAAAAATTAAACTGGGAAAGTCAGAAGTTTTTTCGTAAAACTGAAAAATGAGGTTGTCTTGGCTACCTATATAATAGATATCCAAGAACTAATGTGAGGTGTTTGAAGGGCCATAAATATAAATAAATAATATTGATTTCAAACTTTGGATTGTAGACCAATGGGTCATGGAGAGTGCAATCATTAGAAAAAATTTCCTAGTTCACATAACAATCAGGGAGAATGTAGTGCTGCTGCCAGCTTTGCAGTATATTACGACTTTTTGTTGCTTGTTCGAATTCAGATTTGTGGAACAGAACGATTGGTCAAAGAAGATGTTCAATATATCCTCCATCCTCAGAGACCATTTGCAATCAATACATATGGTGCTCTATAACATGTTGGAGCAATTCATCATGGAGACATTCATGTCTTATGGCATTTTTCAAGTCCTGTAGTGTGTGCAGCCTACCTTGAGAGACCTATCCTTGAGATAACTAAAAGTAAGAGAAATGGTAGCCACGTTCTCCAATCAGCACAAAAAAATAATTACGACTGTTTAAACTGGTTCAGGAAAAACTCAAATCTAGTCAGACCATCTGATAATAAGATTAATTTGATGTTAACTAAAACTGTAACAAATTTTTCTTTTTGTATACTAACAAATAAATATCTTTTATTTTTAAATCTTAAATAATTTTCTCCTAAATGCTATATGAAGACTTAGAAACAAATTATTATATCTAAGTTTGCCATCCGATGATTTTTTTCTCTGCTGGTTGATTTCTCTAATTAACTGAAAGATGTTATAAACAAAAAAAAAAATAAGCTTATTTGAGTTTTCAGGGTTTCATTTTTTTTTAATGTTATAATTTCTTTTCTTTTTTTTTTAACTGCTTCAATATAAGTGAATTTTTAGTAAATTTTCACAATTATAATAGTCTACTATTTCAAAAGAAAACAAACCTAGATCTTGCTTTGTGTAATTTTAGAAGGCAATCAGACATCATTAATAATTTTTCCTCAACTGCTTCAGTCATACCATCTGATACTAATCGTCGATACAGAGTTCGAAGGGAAACATCAGGATCAGCATAATTAGGTTGATGGCCAGAGCGTGCAATACCACGAAGCAAATGGCGTTCCTGAAGACTATCTAGCAGAGATTGAAGATGTGGTGATTTAATGACACAATCAAAAACAGCTCTAGGTACAGGATCTTTCAGCACACTATGTAGCATAATCTACAAAAAAATAAATAAATAAATTAGCATGCAAATTTTAAAAAAAATTCTGAATGAGAGAGTAATATGAAAATTTAAAGTCAAGCTTGATTAACAAATGTTTTCTTCAACAAACCATATGCTGTTAGTAAATACAGGGTGTATCAGTTGGACCCAGTTAACCCGATAACTTCTTCCTGGGAGCCATTTTCGAGAGCAGATCATACATTTTCACAAGAATAACAGTATCCTAACGCAAGGCAGGCACTGGAATGCTTCACCTTTGTACAATTGTGGGCATGCACCTGAATGCCATTGAACGCCCATTAGTGACTGTGCCATTCACAAGGGCAGGGAAAGTGGCACTGCAGTTGACATTAAAGCAACATGTCATTAAGTTTATTTGTAATTCGAAGGACAACATCTTTGCAGCAAGACGTTTACTTGATGAGGAATATGTATTTTTGAAACAATGGCTGCAATCAAGAAGAAATTTGAAGGCACTAGTTCTGTGCAACAAAACATGCTTTATGAAAGGGACACACACCACAATCACTACTGAAGAAAACCAACACATCATCGTCGAAGCACTGGTGAAACGGAAAGTCAATACAAATTGATCAGGTCATTTGATTGTTGCTACTCTATGCAAAATTGACTGGGTCCA
Organism: Thereuonema tuberculata; assembly: GCA_023159025.1. NCBI lineage: Eukaryota > Metazoa > Arthropoda > Chilopoda > Scutigeromorpha > Scutigeridae > Thereuonema > Thereuonema tuberculata. Next base: position 78,214,824 of record JAFIDM010000002.1, on the reverse strand, counting down.
ACTGATACACCCTTGTACAGATCTTTAGTTAAAGCAGTTTTCTCGAATATTCCTTGACAGCTAAAATTCCTTGATTACATTTATATACATAAATTGTTTGATAAAATAATTGTTAGTTCACAGTGGTAAAGTGTACAGTATCTGAGATATATCCTGAGGTGCCTCAATCACCACATAAACAGGAAGAGTATGGGAAGCTTTATCATTTGTTACAGACACACATAGATATAAGACTGCCCAGAAAAACTGTGTGATCAATCCTTATGTCTACAGCAAAACCCTTTCATCATCAAATAGTGATATATGTCCGGATATAAGGTTGAAAAGTTATGGTCATTCAGTCTGTTTAATAGTCTTGTTTGAACTGGATGAATCAACTAAGTTAATAATACAAACTACACCTTTCAATTAAAGGATTTCCTTCCTGAATTATCCTGCTTGTAGATATTGTTAAATATCCATTTGCTTTTCATTTGTTTGAATAAGCTGCACACAAATTAAATTACTATAACATTAAATTTGAATAGTATTTTAACTGATTTTAGATTTAATGGATTCTTAAATGATAATCTTAATGATCTGTCATACAGTAAAAGTTTGACTGTGCAGTATTTTAGGGAAATTCAATATTCCTCTTTCAAATATAAAATAAACTTTTATAGCTTTACTCTGATTCACTCAACAATAAATAATGTTTCATTCTCTCTCACATTTGCAATGTCAACATGAAGAACAATTTTATTCCATCAGGCAAAACTGAATTATAGATTATTGTGGGCAGTAACTCACAAAGTTGAACAGTGTAACTGTGTCTCTATGAGTCTCTTGAATATAAAGAGAAGTAGGCCTTTCTGCATGAATGACATCACCAGTCTTTGCAAGGTCCCAAATAGGACAATAGTAAGAGCTCAGCACTGAAAGTTTTTATTAAATTGCTAGGCCCATGAGATAATTTGAGGATAGGTCTTCACAATGTAGATCACAGCACAGAAGAAGGAAGTAGAAACAGTTCTAAAATAAGACCCACTTTCAGTGCTAGCTCAAGACAGCCAGACACAGCCCTCAGGGTAAGTGAGGGAAAAAAAGAGAATAAAAGAATCTGCATCCCCACCAAGGAATGTGGAGAATAGTGAACACGGAGGACAATCTTTACTAGCCTGCAGTGCCATAATTTTTTTTCACAATAGCATTAAGCTTAACTATTATAATTAAAACTAAGCAATTTAGGTAAATCTGTTATCATAAAATATAATAACTAAAAGGGTCATACTGAAAGTAATGAGGAACATTTGTTTAGAAATCACAATATAGTAATTATAAAAAAGGAAGAACATTGCCATAATCTATAGACAATGCCATGAGTGAGTCATGACGTCATTAGCCTCCTTCATGTGACCACAGACAGCAGATACAGAATGGCTGCAACTGACGTTTCGTTTCGCCAGTGTTCTGTGATTGAATTTCTTGTTAAAGAGGGAATCTCTGCTGGAGAAATTCAAGTGAGACTTCAGCTTACATATGGAGATGTGTACATGGAAGCCAGCAGTATTAGACAATGGATAAAACATTTTAAAGATGGCAACACAAGCATCAACTATAAGTCTTGTAGCGGCCGTCCGTGTACTGCCTCTAACGAACACAACAAGGAACGAGTGGATGAGATCATTCAGGAATACTGACGTGTAACTGTGGATGACATTGTACCACAACTTAGAATTGGGCACAGTTCAGTCCAGGAGATCATCAAAAGTTTATTGGAAAATGTGCACCCGCTGAGTTCCAGTTAATTGACTTGCGATAACAAAATTCAGAGAAAAACCACTGCTCAAGAACTTCTTCAGTGATATGAAAATGAAGGAGATTTTTTTTTTTTTCGATGAGTATTGTGACAGGTGACGAAAGCTGTTCTATCATTATACACCCAAAACAAAATGGCAGAGTATGGAAAGGCACCATCTCAATTCCGTCCAAGGATAAATCTATGAAGTGGCTGGGCTCCAAGGATTTTTTTTTTTTTTTTTTTTTTTAAGAAATTCCTCACCCTATACCAATATGGCCCTGCCATCAGATCACCCAACAATCATTACCACACTATCAACACAATGATCCCTCCAACTCTATATTGGATCCCATATAACCAGTGTCCCTCTGGCTATTTAGGACAAACAACCTGACCCCTATCCAGATGCATAAAAGAACACACAAAAAAGCCTTCACAAACACAGTCCCCACACATTCATATACAGTCACATGCTACAATGAGACTGGACACCCCCCTCCCCAACTACTCTGCTGCCAAACCCCTTTCCCATCACAATAAACTATCCCATCGACAGTGGCGGCGCTAGGTGTCGGCCTCGCAAAAAAGTTTAACAATGTTATTAAAAGTTTAGTTATTCGTATATATTTCCATACGCATGAGTAGTATTTATCTAGTCGGAGAGTGGTCTGGCAATACTATGAAAGTTAGGCGATACCATGCGTGAGACTCGTGGAATCTCAGAGTTCTTTCCATTTATTCATCATTGACAAAATTCGCACTCTCCTGCTTTCTTTCACAGACAACAACGTAATA
>JAFIDM010000002.1:78171270-78184507 GCA_023159025.1 Thereuonema tuberculata | reverse complement strand
ATTAACAGCAGAGGAGAGGATTAACAGCATGGAGAGGATTAACAGCAGAGTTGAGGATTAAGGGCAGAAGAGAGCTTTTGACCACCAGTTATTTGATTTTAGGCTTTGAAGTGGATTATATGATGTGATTCAGAGAAGTGACAATGGATTAGTGGCGAGTACGAGGTTGGCATCAGTGAAATAGAGATGTGGCCTGCTTTCTTAAGTGTGTGTGAATATATGGATAGCGGATATAGTTTTCAACATAGCCAATGGGCAATGTAGATCACTGATAGAGCACTGGAGGGATCGTTGTATTTTATATTGGGTGAAATGTGTATGCCTGTGGATCTAAAAGCTTGGATATTGGTATGTGGAATTGCATACTGGGGGAATTGTATGATAGGGTGGATAATAAGGAAAAATAATGTATTTGATAAAGGGTTGAGTTCAGTGGGTTTTCTTAACTGATTCTGCAACAGATTAAGGTAAATGCGGAAAAAATGGGAGGGGTCTTTATAGAGGTATAGTATACTGTTTATGGCTTTTAGTTCATTCTGTATCTACTGAATTTTTTATTTTGTGAGTTTCTTCCTTGTTTTTTTTTTTTTTGTGAGTTTCTTCCTTGTTTTGTTTTTTTGTCTTTATTTTCGTACCTTTTGCATTTGTTTCCCATTTTCCTCTTTCATCACTTTTGCCTTTCCCATGTGTTTTTCTTTTGTATCCCTTTCCCATGCCTTTCTACTATGTTTCTTTTCTTTAAGTGTTTTCTGTAATTTTGTTTCTATTATTTTTATTGGTTGGTTGTTGTCACATGTGCTTTTGTCATCAATTTTCTTTATATTGCCATTTTGGAAATTAATAATATAGATGTCAGAGCCGTTATGAAGATTCTGATTATGTAGTTTCCTTTATATATTTTTATTTATATATTGAAACTTCATTCACAAAGACTTAAACCACTCTCTGGTTTTCGAGGACTCTACTGAAAATGTTAAATCTCACAATCGTGGGTCCAGGGCATCTTTGGCAAATCGTTGTTTCTGGCACGGTCAATCCAACTTTCTGGCACGGTCAATCCAACTTTCTGGTAGGGTATCATTCAGGTATCTGCAAACATCCATGTGGAAATGAGGAGGAGATCCATCCTGCTGAAAGATTATGTCAGGCAGAGCTTCCTCCATCTGAGGCAAACGCCATTCTGTATTCATGTCCAGGTAGGAGTGTCCAGTGATATTAACTTCAGCATAAAAGAAGGGATCATACACTTTACATCTGCTCATTGCACAAAGCACGTTTACTTTTGGCAAGTCCCTCACTTGCTCAAAAATGACATGAGTTTTCTGTATCCCAGATTTTAACATTATGACGAGTGACCTTCTCACTGAGGTGAACACTAGCCTGCCAGCGAATCCGTCCTCTTCTAATCAGACCTGCACGTCAATGACAAAGTCATGGCATTTTGGCTTGCTGTCTGGGTTTAGTTTTGCAGAAGTTGTAATTTCTATGGCGTAAAACACAAATGCCTTCATAAGATACACCATACCATAGGTTGTGGTACCTGTAGTTCCATACTAGCCCGCCTTGGCAATTTTCTGTAACTGCTTTCGCTCTAGGGCGGCCAGGACTTTTCCAGGAGGCCTAAATAGCCATTGGTTTTGAATTGCTTTATCCAATGCGCAATGCAGTTTCTATGTGTTGCACACTTACCGAATATAGTTCGAAAGGTTCACTGCACTGATACAACAGTCCCAACAGTTCGATGTCACCATCTTCTCCAACTACTCAACTAGAAGTGATGTCCTAAACTAAGGAACTTGGGACCTACAACCTTGTGACTCTCGCTAAAAGTCTTTGCTTTTGCACCATTCATTTTGAATCATCCTGTATTATATGTTATGCATTAGACATTACCAATACACATACACATTTTTCAGAATGCTTTACGAGGGAACAGAATATTCCAAAGTATTAATTAAAATACTTAGGAATAAAATTTTTTTGAATCTTATTTACATTTTATATAATAAATTGCTATGCAACTACAGCAGAAAAAAAACTATAATGGTAAGGATAATGGATTGACTATATGCTTTTAAGTCATATATACTGTTGAAGAACCTATTACATATGAAGTAGTCAAATTATTAGGTGTTTTGAATCAAACAGCCCAATGAATATGTAAGCAATGGTTGTTGTATTAACAATGTGGTAAATGTCAATGCTCAAAGATCACAGCATGTCTACTGATAAAAACACATTTCAAAATAAGCAGGAATTGCTACAGTCATTCAAGTAAAGATCACATAATCTATTTTAAAAAATATTATGAAGAAACAGAATTCCATGAATATATGGAGCAGAATACTGCAGAAGAAACTCATGTTAACATAAAGTAACTCAATTGTAACCTGACTAGATGTTGGACTGTAATCACTGGAAAACTATATTAAGATCATAAAGAACTGTCTATATTTTAATAAAGTAATTCAGAGAGTTCAGCAATGATCACAACAAACTGAAGGTTGACTGTGATCTCTAGAGATTCATTTGTTCAGCCTGTTTAAACCCAGAATTCGACATAAAAGATCTAAATGACTTTACTGTTTTGTTTTATTTTTGTGTGTGTACATAATTTCATGATTAGCCACCTAGGATGGCAACTTAAAAAAAAGTAGGGCTAAAGCTGGTTTATGAACAGTGTGAGAGAATTTTATTGGGAAACTGCCCAATATGTTCACCGGACTGAAAACGAATTGAAAATCTTTGGTACTATCTAGAACAGCTGCTGAAAATTTGAAATAAGTCATTCATAATGTGAATTATCAAAGCTATTATGCAGCTTAGGAGTTGTAATTCATCTGAAGGAAAAAGTAACATGAATTTAAGTAAATATTATTTTGCCTGGTGATATTAAAATAAGAGTTTTAATTTTCATTAAACAGCTTAAAATAAAACTTACTTCTTTATCAACCTGGATGATAGACTGATTGAGGAATGGAGTAATATGAGGATAAAGTTTACAATGAACATCTGCTATATTAAGATTTCTTGCCACTGCACATACAAACCCTACAGTCCCATGACGTATCCAGAGATTTGGATGACATAAATATGGAGATGTTTCCACCAATAATTCATACAGCATTGATTTTGACAGTAGACCCAATTCTGTTAGGTTTGTCATGGCATTCAGTGCCTTCACTATCACAAATTCTTCTGTATCTGTTAAACCCTACAAGAAAATAAAATACATTTTAGAAGCTTTATTTACAAAACTATTTATTATATATATAAAAAGGATCAAAGATGAAAGATTACATAATTGAAATACCATCAGTTCCTATTATGCTGGCAGAGAAAGCACCACAAGTTATGCATTTTTTGAATTTATGCAAGTGCAGATTTTGCAACTTCGGGGATAAATAAATAACCACAAAACCATTGCAAGACTTTCCCTATATTAAGGAACTAGAAATCATTTCAGAAAATAAATTGTTTTATTTAGTCAGAAAGTTTTGCCCCTAAATAAAATAGTTCTTAATGGTAACATCAATAAGCTGAAATCTAATCAACAATCCATATACAGTAAACATTCTGTATCAATTTTCTATATTAATTTAAGTCACAACATTATACTATAGTTGAACAGCTAAAAGCCATACGTTTGGAAACTTAGATGTATTAACATCAACATTTAATGATATCTAGGCAGTAAGGTGAAAGTTTTTAAATATAAAATTCGATGTAAATCAGTGCATTAGTTTGTAAATTACAAAGAGCACTGTATTTTGGCTCTTATATGATCATTAAGATGAGTTTATAAGTAAATATAAAAATTTAATAAAATGGAGATACAAATTTCTTACAATTTAGTGTATAGGGTGTCTACACTGAAATGCTTAATGTTAGCTTGTTCCCAATACCAAAGCAATGATAAGGGAAGTTGATTCACAAACATAAGTACTATGAGTTCGTAAATTTGTAAATAAAAATCAATAAACTTCCATGTGAGCCCCTGTGGCGACATGAAGGATGTCTAGTTTGTAGTCAATTTCCATCTAGGTCCGCTCCAACATTCCAGAGTTATGGTATGAACAGCTTCCACAATCTCGGCACAGAGGTCTTGAAGGTCCCACACTTGAATGGTGTAAACTCTGTCCTTCACACAGCCCAAGAAAAAAAAATCCAACGGCATTCGGTCAAGAGAACGAGGAGACCAATTAATGGGTCCACCTCATCCTATCCAACATCCTGGAAATGTTCGTATCCAGAGTTCTCTGCACAAGGAGCGACCAGTGGGGAGGAGCATCGTCTTGTTGACACCAGAGGTTTGGTTACAGGTGTTCAACCTGGGAAAAGATGTACTGCTCCATTAAGTCCAGATACATCGTTCCTGTAACAGTGTTCTCTGCAAAGAAAAACGGTTCAATGATCATGTTGCACATCAAGCCACACCCAAAGTTCAATTTCAGGCTGTCATGCTCATGTTCCATGATGAGATGTGGGTGCTGTGACTCCCAAATTCGAATATTATGTTTATTGACTGTTCCTGAGACTTCAAATGTGGCCTTGTCAAAAAACATGATCTTAGTCAGAAAAGCGGGGTTTCTGTCGATTCGGTTAAGCATGTCACAAGCAAATTCATGTCATTATTGCTTGTCTTCTGGCTTTAGCTGCTGCAGAATCTAAAGCTTTTATGCATAGAGACATAACCACTTTCTGAGAATCTAATGCACTTTTGCTTGTGGCATCTGAAGTTCCTGTGTAGCTTGATGAGTTGACTTTCTTGGACTTCGTTGGAACATGTGGTTGAAAGTCTTTATTTGCTCATCAGACCCACATTCCTCCTCCATATCTTTTCAAGACGCTTCCAGTGTCCAGAAACAGTCTATACCATGCTTTTATTCTTTTGGCATCTAGTGACTGTTTGTTGTAAACCTGACGAAAATCCCTTTGCACCCTATCAATGGACTTAAACTTGGTGTACCACAGCACAGCTTGCGCCTTCTCCTTAACTGATGCCATTTCCGCAATGATTGACAACAGCGCTTTAGGCACGAGAAACTTTAGGCAGGAATTTCAACTCCTGTCATACACAACGGATGAGTCAAACCTACAAAAAAAATGCATTACTATTAATAAACAGGCTCCAAAAATAGGGCATTTTGAAGTAGACATGCAGTATTATTCCTTAGATTATTTTAGGGCACAGTTCTTGTACACTGTTGTGAAGTGCCCATGAATGCGGCTATAAGAATAAAATCAAATTAGGATTGAATAATAAGATTTAAATCTCAAATATGATGTTGATAAGTGCATTTCACTTAAAAGTTATGTTTCAGTGTTTTGGTCCCTATATAAAGGGTCTGTTAGATTGATCCTATATAATCCAAAATTTAATCAGATTTACACTCATGCTCAAAAATGAAAAAGAATGTCATTTGCAACCTTACCAGCTGTAGGACTCAAACCAAATTGTACTAGATATGTAGCATATCACTCAAAATAATAATAATAAAAAAAAAAACAGTGGCTCCTTGACTGTGGTCAGAATACGAAAAACAGCTCTCTAAATAGCAATGTAGACCTTGTGTCATTCCAAACATGTTTGATGATGTAGTAAATGTTTAATATGATATATTATGGGCCATCTAAGCAACTTATGTGTATGTAGTAAATGTTCAATATGATATATTATGGGCCATCTAAGCAACTTATGCAGTACTGAGTGTTGGCATACTCAAACGAGAACATTAAGCTGTTGTTGTGGAATGGAGCCCACTCTTGCAGCAATACTGTCTCGAGTTCCTGAAAAGTTCCACAAGGTGTATGGTGTTCTTCAACACATCCCACATTCATTCCATTTGAGTGTGCCCCATTCATTTGCAATCGGTTTTAAATTGGGAGATTGAGCTGGCCACTCTAAGCACTGAATTTCCCATATTCCCAGGTAGTCATCCACTAGGGCAGCTCTATGAGGTATGCATTGCCATCCGTAAATAGGAACTCTAGTCCCATTGCACCACTGAAAAGCCAAATATATTGTTGCAGAATGGAATTGTGATATATCTAGAATGTTAGGGTTTCCTGTTCAAACCCATTGACTGGAGCACTTGAAACCAATATGATACCACTTCACACCACATCTGCCAGTTCAAGGATGATGGAAGGTTCCGAACCTAAAGTAGGGTGAACACGATAAAGCAAAAGCTGTTTTTGACAGACATCATGTCGCATGCGAACTTGTCTGATAGGTTTTCGACGGACCATTGCTTGCCTAACAGGTTGCTCGACTAGTTCTATTTTGCTCAAGCAAGACATTTGGTCGGGCGAAAAATAACCAATCACAGTGAAGCTTTGGAACACGTTAGTCATGATGTCACGCCCATTGGTAGAAATGGCGTCCCTTCAAATTGTGCCCACTTCAGCTGGACGGAGAGCTATTACAAAAATATTATCACAGTATTGAGATTATCTTTCAAAAATAAATAAAGTTTATACTTAAATGCATTAATTTTTATGTGATCAGAATTTATAAGTGTTTTGAAAAACTAGTTTTTTTTTCATAACTGCACAGCATTGGCTGTGTTCGCATGGAATTCTAGGATAGCCGATTGCTCGCTAGTTAAAGAATTGAAGAATTAATCTCAATAAATCTAAGAAATTCAAAAAGAAAATATCTCAAGATTGATTTACTAAATTTCTGTTAATTTCTGAATGTGAATTTTGCCATATTAAAGGCTTCATTAATTATCAAATTCAAAACTTTAAAATTATTTTTGCTGTTTGAATTCATAGATGAAAAATAACCACAATATCATTCGAAACTCCTTCTTCAAAATGTTTTCTAGCATAAAATTTTGGTGCATAAAATTACTATATTTCAGTGTAAAGATTATTTCCTGTCGAATGATGAGCTTTCTTATTACAATAATAAGTTTTTTTGGTGGTTTTCAGTGCAAAGAAATTGAGATATTCAGCGGAGCAAACTATAAATGTCATCATCAGTGACGTATTTCAATTCTGTGCTTTATTGGTTGGATTCCCGAAAGACATGCATTGAAATGTACTGCCGTGTTCTACCCTGGATGTCCACATCAAACACGTCTCCACCAGACATGTTCCTTCAAAACCCACAACCGGTATTAATCGTGTTCTCCTAGTTTAAGATTCTCTCCAGATGAAGAGACAGCAGGAATCACACTGCAAACTGAAACTTGGACTCGTCCATAAACAAAATATCACCCAACTAGTTCTCTATCCAAGCACATTGTTCTCTGCACCAGACTAAATGGGATCTTCTCAGAACTGCAGTCAATGGGATACATGCTTGCAATTATACGAACAGCGTTCACACATAGTATGCCTGGAAATGGTTCTCACTGTCGCTGCTGAAAGGTCCATGCCAAGGTCTTATGTTAGTAACTAAATAATTGTCTTGTTCTACCTTTGTAATCCTTGGATGTCCTATGCTGAAGCATCAAATGACATTTCCATTCTGTTGGAACCTATACCAGACTCTAGAAATGATACTTTGTGGGACATGCAATTACAGAGACACAGGAAACTAGGTCTGACTAGCCTCAAGTCACCCTATAAATTCTGCTCCACATAATATTATCAATACAGGTTTGCCGAACCAAATTCATAGGGCAAAAAAGCACCTCTGAATTACAGAACAGCACAACACATGCTTTATCCTGCAGCTATGCCATGTCTGAGAAAATGAACAGTCTAGTGAACTGAGTAATGTTTTCAGTTCCGATAGTACCATCATAAGTCTGCTGGGGAAATAAATTGCCTTTGGCTATTCCAGTAGTTTTCATAATGTTGAAGTGCTTCCAAAACTAATAATATAATAAGATTCCAGTGGGGTAGTTTTCATAGTGATTCGCTTTGTGTAGTATAACATTTTCCTGTGTTTTACAGCTGTGGTAAATTTTGATCTGAAATGTATATTATGTATATTTAAATTGTGCATGGAGCTTACAAATGAGAATGAGAAGCATTGTTAGAAGAAACAAACGACACACGAGGCTAGCTTAACAATGAAAGAAGCAAGAATAAAAGAACAAAAATTGCCTCGATAGTGTTTGGAGTTAGAAGTTGGTTCTTCTGAGTTAGTAGAAAACTTATATTTATTTGAAGAATTCATTTTGAACTATGAAAAGAAGAAATATGGCCATTATGCATAAAGAAGGAAGATTAACAAGAGCCAACGATGAACAATATTTCCAAATATAAGATGCTGCATAAAGAAAATGAGTCTGCCAGTTTGCGAAATTTTATTTTGAGAATAAAATAAAATGTAGGTGTAGAATAGGACTACCGAATGGAACGTCAACATCGATAAGGACAATGAAAAAAAACATATGCTACGAGGAATGAATTTCAGAGCATGGATAAGTTAAGACGATTATCAAGGTAAGAAGAGATTCTTTAAAGTAATTTTCTACACGTCTAGGAAAAACTCAAGTAATGGAATGTCGAGCTAAAAGAACATATTAGAGATTTCTGAATTCTTTAAAGATAAAGAACTAAGGATTAAAGAAAGAAATTACATTAGATTCAATACTGATTTCTTGAGGACGAATTATTTAAAATTAAAGAACTTTTAAGAACTGTGAAAATTGTACAAGTCGTTTATTGTTTAAGTCGTCGTTTTCCTTTGGTCCCAATAAGGTCTCATACACAATAATGTAAAATAACCCTCTTTTACCCGTCACCAATTTAATTCTACTCCGGATAACTCGTCATCCTCAAAAATGGCCAAAAGCATCTTTCTTTTCCATTTTGCATTCCATCGTGTTGTCTTTTCAGCCCCGCCTCTTCACTTTAAGAAAGCCAAGCCTTTATGTGGAATTTTCTCTTGCAATTTCGTGGTTCGATTACGTTTTTAACATGCCAGGGAAACGAAAACTTACCTCGTTATCTTTTAAAGAAAAAAAAAAAAAGACTTAATTGCACTTTTTGAAAAATCAAATGTTTCGAAAACAGCTTTTGCCAAAGAACACCATATTCCCAGGACTACATTAAACGATATTCTTTCATCGAAACAAGTAATTGAAGAAGCTGACTGCAAAGACAAAGGAAAGAGAATGAGGAAATCGAAGTTTGACGAGATTGAAGAGGTTTTAGTTCGATGGCTAAAACATGCCAGATCGCAAAATATGCCGATTTCTAACGTGATTCTCAAAGAAAAAGCCATGGAAATTGCTAAGGAGTTGAACATTGAAGATTTCGGCAGCAGCAATGGTCGGCGGCAGCAATTCATGAAAAAACTGTATTTCAGTATTTTTTGTTTGTTTTTTTCATAAATGCCAACTCCGCCTAAGTCATCACTCCGCTTGTCAGAAATGTTTGGTCCCTTGAGTGACGACTTAAGGAGGTTTTACTGTATTTTGAAAACCCAAAGAACAAGTATGGTCTAAGAAATAAAAATAGAATCATTCAAAAATTTACGATCAAATAAATCCTTTAATTTTAAAAATAACTAAAATATCAGAACTTATTTACTTTACTTTGCGCGATCAGGCCCAGGGGAACGCGCGATGTCACAACCAAGGCTCTCCATATGTCTCTATTTTCAGCCACCAGTCTCCAGCTCTCCGAAAGTCCCAGTCGCAAAAAGTCTTCTTTTAATCCATCCATCCATCTCTTCCTAGGTTTTCCCACTGGTCTTTTGCCTGTTGGGGTCCAATCCATTACAATTTTGGGCCATCTTGTTTCTTCCATCCTCACCACAAGCCCAGCCCATTGAAGTCTCTTACTTTTCATCACTCCAACGATATTAGGCTCCTTGTATAGCTCATAAAGTTCGGAGTTGTGTCGCCTTCTCCATTCTCCAGTAGCTTCATCCTGGATTGGTCCATAAATTTTCCTAAGGACCTTTCTCTCAAATGTCAGTAGTCGAACAAGGTCTTGTTTTCGAGTGCTCTAGGTCTGAGAACCATAAAGTACCACTGGCATAATTAATGCTTTGTACAGCCTTAGTTTTAGCTGCTGAGATAAACTTCTGGATTTTAAAACCGGTTCTAGAGAGTAAAAACATCTGTTTCCTGCACACAGTCTTGCTCTTATCTCTGCGTCAATTGACGTTACATCTGTGAAAATTGGTCCAAGATATTTGAACTGTTTCACATGTTTAAACCTGGTGCAATTAACTGTTAGGTCTTGGGAACTCTGGAGTTTTCTTCCAACGATCATGTACTCGGTCTTCTCAATACTAATTTGCAGTCCAAATCTCGATGCTACCAATTCTAGGGTCTGAATACTTCTTTTCAATTCCTCTTGTGTGCATGCCAATAAGGCAATGTCATCAGCATAGGCCAGGTAGGCAATATTTTCATTGTCGATTTGAACTCCTTGAAGGTTCTCTTTGTTGAACTCTCATTACCTTTTCGAGTGCCAAATTGAAAAGGATAGGTGATAATCCATCTCCTTGTCTTAATCCTGTTTCTACTTGAAAACTTTCTGTCATTTTATTACCTATCTTAACCTTAGCTTTTGTGCCATTTACGCAAATCTCAACAAGTCTAACCAAATTCTTTGGAATGCCAAACTCTATCATAGTTTTAATCAAGCTCGGTCTATGAATACTATCGTAAGCTTTCTTGAAGTCAACAAAGAGGAGATGTAACTCTCGGTCATATTCATACATTTTTTCACAGATCAGTTTTAAGATAAAAATCTGGTCCATGGTTGAACGCCCTGCTTGGAAACCTCCTTGTTATTCTCCAATTATTCCTGTTGCCAGGGGTTTGATTTGTTCAAGTAGGCAGCCAGAGAAGATCTTGCAGCAGATGTTGAGTAGCGCTATGCCCCTACAGTTGTCACAAACTGAAATATCTTTCTTTTTATGAATAGGGCACACCACCGCTACCTTCCATTCCTCTGGAATAGTCTGTTTTGCCCATATCATCTCAATTAGCTTGTGAATTCTGGAGCAGAGGGCTTCGTCTCCAGCCTTGAGGAGTTCAGCGGGAATCAAATCCTCTCCTGGACTCTTGCCATTCTTAAGGTTTTTAATATGTTTATTTATCTCTTCGATGGGGGATACTCTGGGTCCACAGTTACTGGGTCAGAAAAACTAAAGTAATTCATTAGGTTCTTCGCAATTTAGTAAGTGCCTGAAGTATTCCATCCATCTTCTTCCAATCCTTTGCTCATCTGTTAGCATCCTTCCATTGGCATCTTTTATGAATTTGTGTTGGGGTTTTGACTCCCCTTTAAACTTCTTCCCTTTCCTATAAAATTCTTTAGATCTATTTCCATGGAAATCTTGCTGGGCTTCCTCCATGATGTTTCTTACATATTTCCTCTTTGCTTAGTGTAGCCTGTGTTCACCGTCGCACCTCCATGAACATTGAATTCTCTTCATCCTGCAGGTTACTCTGCACCCAAAGTGATTTGGCTCTCTGTCTCTCTCGGATAGCTTCTTTACATTCCTCATCGAACCACACTCGTTTTCCGTTAATTCGTTTTGGAATTACCTCTTGAGCAGTTTCCTTAATTGCATCTGCGATTACCTTCCAATTCTGCTCAATCTCGGTATTTTCATCCTCTTCATTCTCCAATAATTCAAAACGGTTGGTCAGTTTGATCTTAAAATGATCTCTTATATTATCTTTGCTCAAGCTTTCCTGGTCAAACCGAGTGATTTTTTTGCATTCTCTTGTACTTCCTGGATCTCCAGATTGCTTTCATCACTACTCTGACAAGGAAGTGGTCCGATCCACCCTTGGCATCTCTTGACATTCTGAATCCACCTCTTTATTCATGTCTCAACCACTACATGGTCAATTTGGTTCACTGTTTTCCCATAATAAAATATCAGAACCTAAAAGGAAATAATGAAAAAAATATAAATAAAGAAATAAAATGGAAGATTTAACATAAAATAATGATAATAATAATAGTTAAAGTGCCCCATAATAAGCCTACACAGGCTTTTGGGGGTCACAGGAGGTCAGGCTCCCAGCGTTTAGGACCAACTGGACAAAGTTGAGGTAGGGTGATCAGCCCGACGCCTGCCCGCCTTTAACTCTCGGGAAAGAAACCCGGTACCCATTTTAGCCAGTGCTGGGTAGACCCTAGGCCCCGTTTTGGAGATGAAAGCAGCATGGAAAAATCCCTGCCCTCCGCCGAGGCCGGGAATCGAACCCTCCACCTCCAACCCGCAGCCAAGCACCTTGACCACTTGGCTACAGGGCCCACGATAATAATAATAATTGTTTTTATTGTGTTTACTTGCTTTCTCATTATACATTAAATTTCTTCATTCTATTGTATGATTATACATGATTCTGTTTCAACTTGAAAAAAGGAAAGAAGAAAAGAGAAGACAAACAAAACAAAACTTTTTTTTCCTTTTTAATTCAAAATATTCATTGTAATTTTAAAAAGGGGCAACTTAATTTTGTATAAATGTACTAATATCTATATATGTTCTTGCATTACTTTTGCTTTTGTTATTTAATGTAATTTCACTCACAGTCTAACCTGCGGACAGGTCTTTTTGTACCTTGTAGGATTACATTTTGATCAATAACAAAACAAAAAATAAACTGAAATTAATGATATAATAAGATTCTTTTGATGTTTAGAATTATTTAATTTTTCTATTTGTTTGTATTTATAGAAAATATATTTACTCTTTATTTGAACATTCCGTTTTTATATTTCTTTATGAATTCATCTAAAAGGAACATTCAACTTCCGCATAATTTTATTGAAAATTCACATCGAACTATAAATTATACTCTTAATTACAGGATTCTAACCACAACAGTTGTCCTTCATTTTTGAGCATGAGTTCAGATAATAACACAAAATATATTCTTAAATATTTTTTTTTTTTTTTTTTGCCAATGCCCGGGCTGTTAGAATTGACACTACTGGCCTCAACAAGGGGAGAGATATGTGAGCATTTACCAATGAAATGTTGCCCAGGATACGCCTTAGGAGTATCTCACGCTATACCCACAAAGCGGACGAAACATAGAAGGAGAAAGTAACATCCATGTTGAAGCCAGGATCCAACACATCGGCCTCATGGCAGACCACAGTCTAGACTGCTCAGCCATACCGGAATTCTTAAATATGAAGTTAGGTATAGACTGGCTGTTTTCCTAGTTATCTTAAATATGAAGTTAGGTATAGACAGGCTGTTTTCATAGTTATCTTAAATAAGAAGTTAGGTATAGACTGGCTGTTTTCCTAGTTATCTTAAATAGGAAGTTAGGTATAGACTGGC